>BHFT01071794.1:0-23205 GCA_004320025.1 Laticauda laticaudata | reverse complement strand
TTAATTGCTGTTTCTGTTCTCGTCTTGTGCTTTGATTTGGCTGGCAACAGCGTGGTTCCTGTATTGATGGCTTTCCAAAGTGCAGCTTGGTTCGGTGAAAAGGACGGCATATATCTATTTTTTTTTTAAGACCATGCTATTTGTGAACATAGTCCACAAAGGTCGTGACACTGAAGTATCAAGATCATGCCATACAATGCTGTGCACTATACATGGACAACTCATGGCCGATATATCAAGGGTTCACACAGCTTAAGAGAGAAAATGACAAAAAAAAAAAGTGGGGCCTAAAAAAATTGATACTATACAATCTGCAGAAGGTGGCTTGTGGACGAGACTCTTAATGACTGAGACCCTCTGTCCACTAATCGTGCCTACAATGTCTTCTGTAATAGCATGTATCCAGACTTCTGACTGCAGTGTGTACAAAACTCCTGCCAGTTGAGTGTGTTCTGGACTTGGGTTCCACAAGAGCATGTCTCAGAGTTGACAAACTAGCGAGGAGTTGGTTCTTCTCATTGTATAAGTGGGAACCAGCTTTTTCAGGTCTTGAGGCGAGGCCCTGTCTGCATTTTGTACAGGGCAACTGCAGCTGGCAATTGAAGCGAAGGAATATTGAAGTTGGAGGCGTGCTCGTTCCCTCATTTATTCTGCATTATGCGTAGGGCCTTGCTTCTGTATACGATCAAGTAGTTTGCAAGTACTGATAGGAGATGGCATTCAGCCAGCACGAGAGGGTATTTCATGATACTCTTATTCTGCCGGCCCTTGTACACGCGGCCTCCCAGGGGCATCCCAGTTTTAGATGCTCCCTTCCAAGAGCATCAAGTCTCTGTCCAGCTGCTGAGACGAAATGTTCCTGATGTGCTTATTCCAGGTGAGCTTGTCAACCGTGATGCCCAGTTAATCTCCAGTTCGTCACCTACCTCGGTGATTTTTGTGTGTTCCAAAGTGGCAAGTCTACCCTCGATGGTTGTCTCTTCTGATATTCTTAGAGCGCTTGCACTTGCCTGGCTCATAAACGACACCTCCATTTATCAGCCCATTGCCTTTCATGTTTTCCAGGTCTCTGTTTAGGCTTGCTTAGAACTGGCTCGCCGCTTCTCCTGATGATGCTATTCACAGAACAGGTGTGGAGTCATCAGCATACAAGATATACGACATTCTCATCAGAGTATCACCCAGGTCATCAATGAGACTGAGAACAGCAGGGACCTCGAACTGATCCCTGTGGTTACTGCAGCATTGATGGATGTAGTTGTGGATGCACTGGCTGACAAGCAACTTTATTGATCTTACTGACAAGGTAGCTTTCAATCCAGCTGAGCAGTTTCCTCTGATACCCCTTCCCTTCCCAGCTTGGAACAGAGGCCATTGGTGCCAGACCTTCGTCAAATAGCTCCCTTACTGTCTCAGCGCAATGAAGTCAACTTCTTCCCCTCTGTCGAGTTGTGTTAGACCATGTTGAGAGAGGAGGTGTTAGCAGATCTGTCGTACTGTGGTGAGGTATAAAGCCAAGATGTCATGTCTGAGATAAGGATGATGCTTGAATAAGGTAGGTTTGAAGTTGGATTGAACAATCGACTCCATAACCTTGCTTATATTACTCAGAAGAGAGATTTGGGCAGTACAATTTGCAGGGTAGACTTGAGTCCCTTTTGTGGATCGAGGATGACGTGCGCCATCTTGCCATTTGGTGGGGAAACATTCCCATTTGAGAAAACATAGCTGGATAGAGGCGGCTGCAGTGTTTTTGCTAAGTTTCTGACTACACCTCTTGAGAGAATTTCAAACTCTTTTAGAATTCGCATTGGGACTTCACAGGGGCCAGTTGCTTTGCTGGTTTAAGTTTCCTAGTGGTTCTTTTCGCGGTTCTTTGGGGGCCCTAAAAGTGGGCCCAAAAGAGCCTAGGAAGCCTTATGTATAGGGAAGCTAGGTTTCATCTGGGGTGCGCTGGTTGGGGTGTGTTTGGACTGGAGAGTATCAGAGGAGTCTGTTTGTGCCCAGGTGTTGCCTGTGCTTGCGGTATTGTGGAGGATCTTTCTATTTGAGAGCTGCAGGCTTCCCAAATGATTGACGTCGGTGGGATCATCTCCTTCTATCTGCATGCTTTTCAGTCTTTTTTTTCAATCCTTGGCTGTCTCTGATGATTCTGTGGCTGGGTGTTTCTATTAGTGCTAGTAGTGGTGCTTTGAGTTATTACGAGTATAACAGAATTATTAATACAGGATATGATGACTGTGGTTCAAGTGTTGGATAGTGAGAGGTGTAAGCACTGGAAATTTGTGAATTTGGAACCTGCACCTCTCAAGATTAGAAAAGAATCTCCCAACACCACAGACCAGGCACAACACCTGGGCATAACAGACTCCCCTCTATACTCCAGCTCAAACACACCCCAACCAGGCACCCAAGATAGAATTAGCTTCCTATCAGATAATCAGCCATCCTGTTCACGTGAAGTCAAGCTGCCAACGAAAAGCCTCCTCAATATAGGAACCACAAGTTGTCACTCAATCAATACCACAAACAGGACAGAAGAAACCAAGAAACCACGCCAATCAAACAAACTCCAAGAACATAAACTACAGACAGCACTCCCCAACCAAGTCAGGTGTAAATAAAAAACAAAAACATCTGCTGGCACTAAGCTAGTTTAGGTCTAGCCTCAAATTTAAAACCTATAAAACTAACGGCTGTGATAGCCTGACCCACATTCAAACTCAATACAGAAGCCTGATGATGGCAGATGAGATTCTGCTGAAACTTTGCTACAAATATATATTTGGTGAGTTAAGAGTTCTCCCAGGAGTTTCAAAAGCCACCAAATGATTACCTTATGTCCTTATTCTTCTACTACATGCCTTCTGAACATTTGTGCACTAACTCTGTGCATAAAAGATGGCAGAGTAGCAAATAACTTCCTTCATACAGGTTCATAATATTACAGCTTTGTTCTCAAAATTTAACAATTCTGAGGACAGTGAAATATCTCATTGTATGGCTACTTTGTGACAATCATTGGCCTTGGAGGTATGATCACAAAGTGATTTGCCACAGTGGAAAATGTAAAAGATCCATTCAGTACCTTTCATGTTTTGGTCATGATGGATCAGCCACCAGTTTCCTCAATCTTTAGAGCCAAAGCACTTTATGAAAAAAAAATTTGTTCTGTAGTGTGGATTCAACTTGAGCCTCAACAATAGAACGTCTTTGTTTTTCTATCATTCTTAAGTTTGATTGCTTAATACTGCAAATTGGCTATTACGAGATTATTCAAATCTATCCTATTTTTGGGATGAACCATCATATAGGAAAAGTGTAGTTAAAATATGTTGCTCTTATTTCGTGGTTGACTTATATTTTATTTATCTATTTGTATCCTGCCTTTATTATTTTTATAAATAACTCAAGGTGGCGAACATATCCAACTCACCTTCTGCCTCCTATTTTTCACAGAACACAATCTTATGAGGTATGTGGGCTGAGAGAGCGTGACTGACTCCAAATCCCCCAGCTGGAATTTTTGGTCTCCTGATTTCTAGCCTGTTGTCTATACCAATCAGCTCTTATACTGTATCAGTGTCCACATATATCAGGAGGTGGTATTGAAATTTTCCAAACAAGAGGTTAGAATAAGAATTCAACTTAATATAGACAAATATTAGTCAGAGTAGTATTCAACTGTATTTTTCAAGGATGATTTTAAGAGTTCAGATTACTTCTAGATCAACGTAGGCTACTAAAGAAGAACCAATATTATATTGACCTACAAACTAATGGAGTTGAATCACATTTTTTTAAATTTGATTGCTTCTTTGAACCAAGAATTTATACCTTATTTCTGCCGTTCACAACATTACCAAAAGCAAAATGCTAACAAATAAGAGCCCAAAATTGTTTTATCCATGCTTTTCTTTTATATACTCTAGAGTCTGTCATATTAAAAACAAAACCTATCTTGAGGCACCTTAATGGTTGATTTGGTAGGTTAAATGATTATATCACAGAACAAATCTGACATTTTGGAAATATACTGTTATGTTGTGTGGAGCTTATTCCAAATAAAATGCATGCTATGTACAAAAAAAAAGAGTGAGTGAGTGAGTCTCTCTCTCTCTCTCTCTCTCTCTCTCTGTCTCTCTCTCTCTCTCTCTCTCTCTCTCTCTCTCTCTGTGTGTGTGTGTGTGTGTGAGAGAGAGAGAGAGAGAGAGAGAGAGAGAGAGAGAGAGAGAGAGAGAATTCCTCTTTCTGACATGACTCCAGCAATTCTACTTTGCAGTGTGAGAAATCTATACACACTTAGTGCAAGAACATCATAGGCATATCACTTGGAGCAGTGATGGCTTACCTTTTTGGTACCTAGTGCCCAAAGCACACACATCCCCAAAATGCAATACGTGCATGTCCCCTATGCATACGCCCACCCTGTGCATGCGCCTTGCCCCCACATGCATGTGTATGTGCCCCACCCCTCCATGCCCCACCCTCATGCATGCACAGCAGAGACCCAAAGACCAGCTGGCTGGTGGGAGGCGCGTGTGCATGTGTGGCAAAGCTGAGCTGTGGTGACAGTTCACAAGCCCATAGAGCAGGCTCTGCATGCCTGAGGTTCGCCATCACAGATCTAGAGTTCCCAGAGGACAGAGAGAACATAAATTAAATAAATTGATCAACCCAAAATTATCTCCCCCTCATCTCCATAGACAGCCCCATTCAGATATCCTCTTTTGGCAACTATTAACATTCACTACCTTGAGTTATTTATAAAGATAATAAAAGTGGGATGCAAAAAAATAAATCTCTGAAGTGTACTTCAAACCTAAAGGTAGGCACAACTGGCTGTACAAATCCATGCAACCATCATTCTGCCAAACTCTGCCTGTATTTTACCCTATTTTATCAAACTAATTATAATAGAAAAAAAAATACAAGCATACAACAGTACAATGCAACTTCAAAATAAATGATAGTAAAGGGGGAAAAAAGGCAAGATGAATGTCATTGGGATTGTGTGAATTGTCCCTGCAGTATCTACAACAAATGGTTTTTCTTTTTTTTTTTAAGCCAACAGACATGGTTCTCATAAAGGTTTGCTTCATGCAAGACAAAACACTAGAAGAAAGCTTACAAACCCCAAAGCCAAAAAGGTCAACAGTTTTGTCACCTGTGTTGCAATTTGCAAGCTTGCCATGCAGGCTTTATAAAGAAGGTAACAAGTTAAAATTAAAAAAAGGTTTCATTTAAGTGAACCCAATACATCAGCCACTTTGCTTAGCATGGCATTAGTTCTTTCCAACCCTGGAAAAATCTTTCATCTGGGCTTAACTGTTGAAGCAGGAAGTCTACATGTGTATTTTACAATACAGATGTTACAGTTTTTCAAGTTTCAGCCATTCCATTCTGCCTTCCATCACCCTTTCATCATATTTCTTTCAACAGCCAATCAGCAATCCATAGTCCTTACGTGTGTTTAATCTTCATTGGATAATTTTCAAGGTTCACTTTATCTCTTAAAGTTTTTATTATTATTATTATTAAAGGCTCTGAATGACTCTTTCCAAGAACCTTGGAATCCACCTTGCATGCCCAGCCAAGTGAAGTGAGGAGGTGACAAAACAGAGGTAGGACTTCTTGGTGGCTGGGCTTCATTTACAGAATGCTTTCCAGAAGGATGCCAACAGAAGGCCTATTGTGGGGTCTCCCTGGAACTGCCAGCTTATTTCTCTTTTCTCGAGCGTTTTACAGTCTGATATTTTAAACATGTAATGTGAAGATCATGGGTTTCATATCTACGTAGCCTTTTATTATTTTCTGCGCTACATAAAATCCCCATCATTGTTTTCAACTGTAAATTTGAATGTTTTTATTTAACTCTTATCTGCAGTGAGACTTCTGGGTGGGTGGCAAGCATAACAACATTATTTCAGCCAACCTAATGCAGCAATCAGTGTGTGTGTATGTTATATATGCATGCGCAGATGGACACTAAGATAAAAAAGAAAGGCACCATCATTCATGCACCCTTCCTTGCAGAACAAAATAGGTTAAAAACAGGTTCACCACGACAGTAAGGACTGTATTCTTACTTTCTATTTAAATCACCTTCTCTGTACTTGGATCTCAGGCAAGCAAGTTAATTCTAGGGGAAGAGTAAAAAAACAGAAGGCTAGAAGAAAGAACCTACTCCATGTAACTCACTGAGATGAAGTCTGGGCAAAAAAACAACAACCAATAGACTCCAACTTTAAATGGAAAAAAGGAATAGAACAAGTGGAGTATTACACATAAGGGTGGTTAAAATCTTTATTCGAGCCTTTTTTTCCCCAGGAGACCCAGCAAATCTTGAAATATGCATTTACATGTATTAGAAGCATTAATGTGACATTTCTTTTTAGGGAAGAGGGGGAAAGAGAGAGAAAAGCCTCGCTCCCTCTCCCCACATCCCCTTTGTTGTTGTACATGGCAAAATAGCAAGTGAATGTTTGCTTTGATCCCAGCGCATAAAGGGTGAAGCTTTTAGGCAAGGAGCGGCAGGTGATCTCAGCTCTTCTACAAGTCCTAATGCTCCTAAAAGCCACTCTTCCAGTTTCTGTAATTGGGCATCAGTAGTTAATGTAGTATTGACTGCATTACATGCTCCTGTGCATCCTCTCTCTCACTAATGCCAATTGCATCACCTTGTACATTTACCATATTGCTTAGCCAATAGCTGTTAAAAGCAACTCAAATCATGAATCATATAGGAAACTTTCAGCAAGACACGGCATCCAAAGGAGACAATTTACAGTTGAGTTAATCTGGGTACATTAGTGAGACATGGATTCAGGAAGACAGACCAATTTATGTTACTTTAGTTTTACCCTTTATTGCTTTGTATAGTCAAATGAATGGAAGGGCACAGTGTAAAAAATAATAAAAAAAGGAGAGAAAAGACAGAAATGATTCTTTTTCAAAAAGGGTCTCTATTCTGCACAAATAAGCCAAAAGGTGTAAAATTGATGCCATGGTCTCCAACAGGATTCATTTCCAGAGACGTGCATTTATAAAAAGCTTTTTTTTTTTGCCATAAAGGTTCATTAAAAAAAAAAGGTTTAAAAANCATAAAGGTTCATTAAAAAAAAAAAAGGTTTAAAAATTGGATTCCTCTTAAGAATGGTCAACTATAAATATGTTATGTAATTAAATCAAAGGCTAGTGATCAAGCAAGATCTTTTTGTCTCTCAGTACTTAGGCGAGTTTTGGCAGCCATATCTCTGCTCGTTCAGAGCCCTTCAACCCATATATATATCAAAATACATAATTCAAATGATCAATTCCCTTACTAAATTAAGGAAGCAAAGCAAAATACCTGTTGTGGTCCTTAAAAATAGGCAACCTGGTTAAACTTTCTGCTTATTTTGAAGACCAGAAAACTACAGCCTGGAACAATGACTGAGAAGCATTGAGAGGGATCCAATTTTTACTCCAGCAATAACTCATGATAACTAAGAACAACTGCATCAACCATTAGAAATCCAAATGTTCTGATCGGCATACCGGCAAATGTAATTTCACTTCCTCATCTGTCCACTATTTTCTACCTAAAGGCTTAACTGAAGATGATGGGTGGATCTGAAAAATGACTCCATGGTGTCTCCATGGTGCTCCAAAGCTGGTTAGGTACTATGGGACTTTTCCCTATTATCAGTAAATCTGCCGTATCAGAAAAGCAATGGTTTTTTAGAAAAGACTAGTCATTACATCTTGGCTAAAGGTGTCTTTGCCTCTAAGGCCCAACTCTGAGACTAATTCGGTCTGTTTCCATTGACTTTTCGCACAGCCTTTGTGTTTAAGCCTGGGGCCCTAGGGATAGGTTAGAGCTTGTTTCCTGGTTGAATAGGTAATAGATGAGATCATGACCAGCTGCAGTATGCCTTTATTTTTGTTTTTGATTATGTATTTTTCACTTTTAGACCTTTTGGAGCCACATAAAAGTAGGATGGACACAATTGCATAAGTCAAGCAAATACGTAAACTCTGCCCATTGACATTTAACAATAAAAATCTGAATTTAATAGATCCATCTTAATATAGTGATTAAGACACCAGGCTAGAAACCAGGAGACTGTGAGTCCTTGTCCTACCATAGGCACCAAACCAGACCTTCGGTAAATGACATTGTCAGCCCTAAGAAGGAAGCAATGAAAACTACTTGTAAAAAAAGTCTTGCCAAGAAAATTACAAGAACTTCTCCAGAGAGTTGCCGAGTGTCAACACTGACTTGAAGGCACAAAAAAAAAATCTGAACTTGGCCTCTCAAAGATTTCCAATAAGTTAATATAAATAAATTGAAACCATATAGAAATACAGAATTAAACTAATTGCTATGTTTTATAGGTCATTCTAAGGAACTATACAATGGAAACAAGAATTTTGTCCAGCATTTTTTCCAAAAAGACGATAACTTGTCACTAGACTCCTGCCATGAGTTCGTGACATAGTGCATATTTCTTGGTGTATTCAATTTTGTTATTTACATTGAATACCATTAGTTAAAAATTAGCAAGTGAAACACTTGGGCTGCAGCCTGGAATCCACTCACAGACAATCCCAATAGCTTTAATTGTTATATGATTCAAAGATTTTGGTTTTATTGGACATGCAAGGCTTGGAGGAGTTACCCAGAATGTCCTTCTCTCACAGTCATGACAAAAGAAAGCAAATGGGCCCATAAAAATAATCCACAATGCAGGCGCTTCAGCTCTACGAAAGGCCCATTTAATAAGATCCCAATTTGTCTTGAAAAATATCTTGGAGCTCCCTTGAAATGACTGAATGCCGGACTATGGCCTAAACAAAATTGATCAATTTAAACAGCTTTGGTAAAGCTGCAGCCATTGGCACCATCATTAACAATTTAAAGCATGGCTGCCTTTATCTTCCTTCCCAGTTACCCACTCATTATACTTGCTTTTATTTATTAGAAATCAAGTCTGCTACAATATGTTTCCTTTTTTTCAAAAAATCCAAATTGAAACCAGCTTTTCAAGATTACCATTCTTAATTATTTCGTGAAAAAGGACACAACAGTTGCTTGCATATTTGTGATTCAGTTCTCTTTTCTAAACATACAGTAATTTTTTTAATCAATACACTACAACATTAAGCATGAGTCCATCAAGTGACTTCCTTTTTAGGATTTGATCTTTCAATGCTGTGCAGAGGTTTTGGGTTTTTTAAAAAATATATCTTAAAATAATTGACTAGATCTTTATTTGACCCTGCATTAAGCCACTTGCAGAAAAGATATTTACTAGGCATAATGGGAGGGGGACAGCAGGCAAGGAAGAATAGTAATATTAATCACTAAACATCTTAAGAGATATCTGCAAATTGGAACATCAAATGGTGAATAAGGCTATGAATATATTCACATTTCAGCAAGCTGTTCTCAGGATAACTATTCAAAATACATTTACATGCTTTATATATTGAGCTGTTTTTATTAGCAGTTGTGCCAATTAGTCACTGATTTTAAATGTAAATGCTACTTGGAACTAAGAGCAGTTTCTTTCATTTATACCCTTTGTTCAGTTTATATGCCATCTGATCAAGTATCCCACTCGAAGCAGTTTTCAAAATCGATTATCAGCTGAATGCATTAGCTTTGATACGAACAAATCTCGCTTGTCTACAAAATATTTTAAACTGTTCTTTAAGAGCATAATGTAATATTAAGTTTATATCTGGACTGGAGATCCCAACTTCAGAATCCTTCTCTGGAAGAAAAGTTTACGTATAGAATTGAGAAAGTTATGTCTTTTAAGCAAAGTTGGCTTACAGGATTGTTGGGAAGCCCCCAAAAAACTTCCTGACTTCTTAAAGGGAAAACAGGGCAACAAAATTATGAGAAAACAGGTATCCTTCCCAAGCTTAATCTTATTTATGTGGCAAAGTATCAACTGGATGTTATAAAAAAATGTGATGTTAGCCATCACATTTACAAAGCATTGCTACCTCTGAACCTGAGATGTGAAGAACTAAAATGCTTCCCAAATGAAATCAATTAATCCTCCAACCGTGATAAATTTCTTAACCATTTGAGAGACAGATATTTCAGACTCTCTGACCCTTTATCACCAGACCTAATGGACTACTTTATTAATAATGTACTGCTCTTAAAAGGAACATTTTTTGAAGATTGTGTAGTTCCAGTGTTTTGCAAGAGCTGCTACAGTGCAGAGATTGATATTTTATCATCTCTCATGAGTACAGCATGAAAATAGAATGCCAGTATGAAGAAAGATAAAATCTGTATTCCCATGGTTTCACTAACCCTTTTCCCAACAAATACATGTCCAAACTGGGTAATTTTTATGCAGCCACACTCAAAACAGCAAAATATTAAGAAGGAATACAGATGTTTATTTCCCAGAAAAGGTCTAGGCATTGATTGTATTTGCAAACATTGCCACACGTAAGGTTATGCCATTCTGAAACAGCAATTCCTCCCAAATTCCTGCTAATTTCAATTAACTCTAACCACGGTCAATTACAGACTCAAAATTACCACCTTAAAGTAAAGACAAACTGTATTCCTAGTATCTTTGTAACAGCAGTTTTTTGTATGAGTCAGGCACATTATAAGTTTTGGGTATCCTATACTAACATAGAAATATTCCCATATTTAAAGAAGGTGGGAAATGAGAAATACTAACTTGCTTAAGTATACAGATAGTAAATATGGATTTTGGGATCCAAATCCTGGAGAATACAGAAATGAACTAATCAATGAAAAGAGGAGAGTCTTTGCAGTCACAAAATGTCCCATCATAGTTGCCTTATTTCCTTTTTAAAAAATGGATAAAATGGATTGGCAAAAATAGCAATTAAATTTGATATCAATCATATCATTTGGGTATGAATTTGTTTATTACATTTTTTTATTTACAAACTTTCTGTTCACCAAGAAACAATTCCCACAATAACTACCAGAATAGCTTTTTATGGGAATCATTAAGACAGATGTTATTAATTATAAAGAATCAATACATGTTCGGATATTGAATCTCCATCATCTTTATTCTTTCATCTTACTTGGTTAAAGTTTTTAACCAAGAATGTGACAGTTAATATCATCAATTTGATCTGCTCTGTTTTTCTAAATGTCACAATGCTTGTCTAAGCGCTACCTATGGCAATCAGTAGAGTCAAGATTTTTTTTGACTTTTTCATCACGTTTTGCCAAATCTTCTAACTATGTATTCCTACTTATCTTTACTATTTTTCAACTGCTATCATCAATAATCAATCCAGTTAATAAACTTTCAAATAAAGTACCTTCACTCTTCCTCATGGACTGTATAGTTTTCTGGAACAGCTGCATTATACAGTCCCTTGGCAGCAATAGCTTCCTCATTCAGTTTATATTTTGCCACATGTAATTAAAGATTAGTTTTCATCTGTTATCTCCTGGAAGCATGTCCATTTCAAAGCAAGAGGGCTTATCATAGGAAGATTGAAAGGAAGATTGAAAGCACTCTGACTGCAATATATATAATTATTTGTTCAATCATTTCATTGTATGCATGCTACACATACATTTTTTAAGATGGAGAGTACTTAAAATGACATTTTAGAACAATTCCCTTGTTCATCTTCATGCATTCACCATTAAGGTGAAAGGTATCAACCTCTTTGTCCTACCTCACCTCTTGTCCTGAAAGTGCTTTCTTAAATAAGCTAATGATGTCTCCCATCAAGTGGATTATACCCTTTTGATCAATTTACCAACAAAATTTTGACTTGTGATATTATTACAGAAATCTATGCAACACTAAGTGCCTAAAGCTCTTCAAAAGATTCCGATTGTCCCCATCACTGTAATGGAATTATCTTTCGTCTCTTCAGAATCTAGTATAAATAAACTTTGATAGTTAATCTGTTACATATATTAAAAATATCTTCCCAAAAGCTTTAATTTCTGTAACCATCTTTCTTTTTTTACATAATTTCCTCTGTTTCTTTATTTTTCAGTGTTCCCATTGTATAGCACTCTTTCTCTCAAAATAATGTTGAAATAAATTCGAGAAAGAATCCAATTTCCTCCTAAACCACTTCCATTTTCTTGCAGAACTGTATGAACCATTTATGCATGATCATTGTACTCATTTTTATGTGAATACATCCAACTGGGTTGAATAAATAAATGTTGAATAGACATTACAACAACTCGATTTTATTTAAGTAGTAAAGTACTTTTACAAGGATGCCTAAATAACACCATGATTTTTTTTCTAAATTCTCAAAATGAAATAAATCAGAAGCATCAACATAATAACACATTAGGTTGAGAATTCAGCTGAATGAATTTTAAAATGAAATATAAGATTTGTGTACCCAGCATCTACTGATATTTTGCATAAGGCTTTTATTTTAATTAGTTATATTTCAGTTGCAGATATTCTCTAGAACTTTCAAAACTATCTATTTTTTTAAACAGCTCAATTTTGATATACCGTATACTCATTTGTTCAGTATTATTTATCAATATGATTATTGCTACTTCATTTTCATTTTGATCTACTACATTTGATCTATTAGCTTCATTTGTGATCTACTAGCTAATTCCCTCCTTTCTATATGCTTCCATTTAAGCCTGGATCAGCCAAATTTAAGATTTCATTCCAAGAATTTTAGTATATACTTTTCCCCCTCATTATTCAGCACTAAATATAATAGAGATTATCTACTTACTGTATAAGTTGCAAAATCAGGTAATTTGCTAGAAATGGTTTCCCAAATTTATGCAGAATGCCCAGAATATTTGTTATTCTAACCTCTCTTTCTCTCACCAGATCTGCTTAAAAGATGAAAGTTGGTCAGTTGTTAATATGCTGGGGATGGGGATGGAAAAAAAGAGATTAATTTATTCAGACTTTTCTTGTTTGTTGAAAATATTTAGGATAAGTTAATTTCCCTAAATTTCTCCATGCAGTCCATTTTATTTTGCTTTATGTAATAAATCTAGCAGACAAATACTATTGATTTCAGTGAGTTCTACATGAACATAACAACTCTCTCTTTGATCTTTCCATGAAGCATCTTCTTACTTTAGCACCAAGCTCTGCCTCAAATGTGCAACACTTTCAACTAAGTGTGAACTAAAAAGGACAAGTAACCACTAGCATCAAATGTTTATTTTCCTTTGAGTTCTGGAGGGGGTCAAAAAAAAAAAAGGAAACCAGCAGTTAGTGTGTGCCAACAAAATAAGCAAGGGCAGTCTGCCATATATTTCTTATCCATACTGCATGTACATTAATTTCTGATTGTAAACAAGCTTCTCTGTAAAGTTCGCAAGGAAACTTTCTTCCCAGTTTAGGATAGCAAAGAGCACAATGCCGCACAGCATTAATGACCATCAATTCAAAACTCATCTAAGACTCACAACTTTACAATTACTTTATGCAGTGATTTTTTAATTTTTTTGCCACCTTTTCAAATATAGCCTTTTGCCACAAACTATTTGTTTCAGCAACCTAAAATTCCTCTGAGAATTTTGACTGCTGTTATGTTATTTTCCATTAGAGCCATTCATCCAGTGTAACCTCCAGGCAAAAAGATGTGCAGGGTTTTGGTAGCACTTTGAAAACCTGCCACACCTTTTTGACAAAATGTGATTTTTTAAAAAAATGCATATCACTTTATTGGTCAGCATGCTTAGTGTGAGACACTATTTGCAAAATCTTTAGAAACAGCTTTTTATCTCCAACATGAACTGTGCCAAAGACTTTTTTGTCCCAAAACAATTCTTTGCCACTTTTATATATAGTCTAATAATCTACTGATGACTCAGAAGAGGCTACTAGAATCGTTAATTCTGGACAACTTATTTTTTAATCTCTGGTACATGATTGGAAAGGTGTTTGTTTTTTAAAAAAAACAACGGAATATTTGGATATGGTGTAGAACTGGAGTTAATTCAGAATTCTACATTGTAACTTTCACTCACCTATCAGATTATCTGTCCAAGTTAAGATCTTTTGAGATAGTAATATTATCTCAAACATTTTAAAATACAGCCAGAATGGTAAACTAAGGTAGATTCAATGCAAACTGTGCTATAAGGTCACAAAACCTAATGCAAAATTCTGTTTCAGTTTGTTGCAGGCAAACTGTGTTGTTATTATGATGTTCAGTAAATTAAATTATGGAAGTTTATACTTTTAACTTACCCAATAATAGATTTTTAAGGATTTACATATCGACACCTGCATATAAAATTTAAATATTTTTGTAAATATATGCAAAACATCTGCCACTTTTAAACAAACATGGAAAAATCCATTTTTGGACAAAATACCTGGGTATTATTCTAGCTAAGTGAAACCCTGTGTTAACTCAGCAGTTTGAAAAAGGGTATTAAATAAAACACCTAATCAGTGTTGTGAGCAATATATTATTTTAGTTACACACTGCTTAAACAATAAATAGAAACAGAAATAGTCTGGTAGCACCTTTCCTGACTAACAATTATTATTAAAAGGCATTTTCATGAACTGCAGCCTACCTCAACAGATGTATTATGCCTTTTAACAAAATGTATTGGTCAGAAAAGATGGTATGTAACTTCTCTTGATTTTGGCTACCATAAGCAAACTGTGTCCTGCTCCTACAATATCTCAAATACTGGTAATACAGTCACCACAGAAAAAGTTCCACTGAGCACTTACTTTCTTGAATAGCAGCATTTAAAAAACAACAACACACACACCAGTATCTTAAATAAGCTGGAAGGGGGGGGAGAATAATGTTGATTTTCACCCTGAATAACTCAGAATTTCCCATACTTTCTTCCCTAGGTCCACTTTTCTACCTCACCCACAAAGCCTTCACTAAACTAGGCATTTTGGCTTATGCATTCCAGCTATGATTTAAAAAAACAGGAAAGACAACATGTTTAAATGGCACCCCTTTGTACAGATCTGGCACCTGAGTATGTCCTGGGTGGGTTTTGAGAAACGAAGAGAAAGGAATGAGGGGGATGGGGTGGTGATGGAGGAAAAGGGACATTTGAACTCTCATGTTATAGTACAAAAGTTTCACTGGTCACCTCTCTGTACACATTTGTGTACTCTAGCCTGAAACTTGACAAATTCCGCTTTCTAGTCGAAACCCTTCACTTTCCTCTAGCTGTAGAAGAAACACTATGCAAAACTTGGCTAGCCAGCCACCGTCTTTTTCCTAGACAACCCTCCCAAACTGTACCTTAAATTGCCTGCTGGGGGGGGGGGGGCTGTCNGGGGGGGGGGGGGCTGTCAATTTATTACAGCAGCAACGCTCCTCTTCGAACCTTCCCTCCGTAAAGTCTATGCGCTCATTCTTGATCGCCAGTTTGAATGTATTCTCTCCAAATAAATCTGCAAATATTTTTAGGTTTGTTTTTGTTCAAATAGCCAAAACTTCCCAAACTTATGTCATTCACGAAAGGGAAAACGAAAAGCCCAACAAACGTCTTCCCTGCCTCCAGAGATCAGATTCGACACTTATTTTCAAGAAGCATTTAACAAGTAACACCCTTCATTGTCGCGGTGTTTATAACTACGAACAGAGAGAGAGAGAGAGAGAGAAAAAACACGAGTGTGGCAGAATGTCTGAACACTCTCCAGTCTCTGCTCTGGCATTGGGAAAGGAAAGGAAAGGACGATTCGTTTTAACCCTACCTTGGCAGCAATACCAAGGGAGGGCTGGGATCCTGTTACGAAGGAACACCCCCCCCCCGGTCCCCGCTTTTAGAATTAAGCCGTTCTTAACTTACGGGCTCCCCCAGCGCTGGAATCTAAAGTTAAAACGGCTGGGCTGCTTTGCTTTGCTTTGCTTTGCCTCACCCAAAAAGCAGACGAGGAAACCTGGTGTTCCCATTCAAACAGAGAAACAAAAATGAACGGAAGGGAAGACAACGCTGCACCCTTCAGGTTCTTTCCACCAACGGCGCAGAAGTGGAGGCGCCGAGCAGCGCTCCGGGAATCTCAGCTCACCTACCGTCCTCCTTGTCCAGCACCATCATCTCAGGGGTTCCCAGGAAGCCTGGGTGCAGATGCGCCGTCTCCAATCGCCTCGGCTCAGTGGAGAAAAGATTGGGACGAGCGGTCTGCGTGAGCGCCTAGAGCAGACACTGGGGCTCAGCTGATTGTCCTTTAGCAGCGAGAGAGCTCTAATTATCCAGTTGTCCAGCTTTTAACCTAGATTGCACTCGCTTCGAATTACCTTCAGAAACGAAGCACTTTGCAGATACAAAAGCAGTCTCACCTACTTTTGCACCTCGGAATTGTAAAGAACTAAAACTGCAATTTAGGAGAGAGAAAGAGAGGGCAGGGGAAACAGGGAGGGAAGATCAGAGCGGTTTCTTTGGTTCTCACCTTCTAAATGGCTCAATTTGCACAGTATAATCTGTTTTAATGTAATTGCATTTGATAGCCCATAACCTTGGCTGTTGCTGCTATCCAGCTTTCAGCCTGACAAAGTGTTTTCCCCCCTGAATTTAAGCTGAATCTCAATCTAAAATTACACTCAAAGCGAGGGAGGAGGGGAAAGGAAATATCGGAGCGCAGCTGCTAAGGCTGCCGCTGCCTCTCCGTTTGTCTGAGCGTTGCACCTTGGCCGCTGAATAAATGCCCTCCTCTCCCAGGGACCCCCCGCTTATTCTTCTGCCAGGTTTTCATGGAGATTTGAGAGCTTTTCCAGCTCAGCAGCGCCATCTGCAGCTCCAGTTTCGCTATGACTAAAAGTCCCCTATCAAACGGGAGAATTTCTGGTTAACTTTTTGTCTTTTTAGATCGACTTACCAGCAATTATATTGACTGCCTCTTGAACATCACAGTTCACTGTTGGGACAAGAGAAACACACAGGCGCACAAAGAGAGACGCAACTGAGTATTTGCACGTTTCAATCTGCATTATGCATACTGGACATTTTTCTCTCCATTTCGGACTTTTAAACAGCTGCCAACATTCAACAAATTACTGCTGACATCAACTTTTCTACCTCAGGCAAAGATCCATGTATGATCTGAGTCTCATCCTTTTTTTTCCAAAAATTGACCAAACTAAGTATCTCTCTCTCTCTCTCTCTCTCTCTCTCTCTCTCTCTCTCTCCANGTATCTCTCTCTCTCTCTCTCTCTCTCTCTCTCTCTCTCTCTCTCCACCTATCTATCAAAATAAAATGCAGGTTACAGAAATTAATTTCAGCCAAATAAAACCCCAATAACAACAGCAATGAGAAAATCAGAAGGAAAATCACGGTGAAAAGATTTTATTGCTTTAGCTATAGAGGTGAATCTTTTATTGTGTGTTTACTGTATAGTCATAACCTGACTCATTTCTATTTCTTTCACCTTTCTAAAATAATACTCCGGTTCTGATATTTTGACACTGCAGTATATATGAAAAGCATTTTCACACATGCTTGCTTTAATCAAATGCCTGACCTTTTGGATGAAGAGTTAATAAAGCAGACTGAGATTTAGGATGCTCAGTACTTTTGTTGCAGTATCTCTTGATATTAAGAGGCTGGGGTATTTCTTCTGTAATTGAATTACTCCACCAGTCCAAGCTATGTCAGCTAGTCCTGCAGAGGACATCAATGTCTAAAGTGAAATTTATACATAAATTTATTTATAAATTTATATATGCCCACAAAAATTTATAGAGAGGGAGATTTGGATTTTTTTTTCCAAAATTAAGGATTACATTTACATAATGAGATAATTAAATACTCAGAACAAGTTTCTGCTACTTGCTTAATCCAGGAAAACACCTCATCCCAGTTTTCAATGTACTTTTTCCCTCTATTTTACAACGGATACCAGGGTAGTCTTTCAAAAGCATGATAGCAAGCTCAAGTCGGATATGCTTAATACCTATTTTAATTAGATTCCTTATCCTTAACTCAAATGGCTTTTTCTCTTTCATTTTTGAATGCTTAATCCTAACAGTCCTTGAACATATTTGATGTCAAATGTATCACTTTGCATAGAAAAAGGTTTCATTCAATACTTAAAAACAGGCATTCTCATTTGATCACTCCTATTTGCAAAAGGAGAATTGTGATATGCAGGGAGAAGGATTTTAATATTGTGATCCCTAAAGGATCCTATTTTAGAAGATAGGATTGAATCATTTTCATCAAAGCTGCTATTGTTCATTGTGAATTTGGGGCCTTGGATAACCACATTTTAGGGTATCATATCCTCCAAACAAACATTTGCGGCAACTGTTTTAACTGGTTTTAGCCTCCTAGCTTCATTTGAAGAAATCATGAACGTAAACACAATACATCTCTAATACAATTACATCTCTAAAAGCAATTAAATTTCAATTGCTATCAAATTATAAGAATTTGCTGAAAATAAGATCCCACATACTTCTTCTAGCTGGATAATTTTACAAAAATAGCTTTTAATATTTCATTGAAGCAAAGCTTGATGTTTTCTAAGTTTCTCCCACTAATTTAAAGACTATTCAAATATCCATATATTATTTGTATTTACATTTGGGGATACATGAAACTATCTTCCCCATTAGTGCATGATTGCATCAGCAGAAGTTATTCTTGGTGTAACTAAGAACTGCACAAAACTGAACTTTCCAAAAGTTCCACTGATTTTAAAGGAGAAACTAATACATGCTTAACCATCGTTTTGCACATAATCAGTGGCACTCAAAAATGTGCTATTTTGATAGGGTGGCAACTCAAATTATTAACCAAAGTACTTGAGTTAAACCAAGCTTTAACATGGATTAATACTATGTTGTTCAGAAGTGAATGGTGAAACAAGAAGTCAGTCTTTTTTTTTTTTTAACATTACAGCCAACGCTCCAACATGAGGTGTCAGGATCCCAGCTTTGGATTTGGCTTGAAGTTGGTTTGTCCTTTATGCTCATCAAGAGGAATACAATTCAAAGTCTACCTGAGTCTCTCTACACTTTAAATTCTTAGGATTTCCTTACCTTTTAACTATATGTATCAATGGAACTCTTAATATTTGTCCTGGTCAATGTCACCTCCTATTTTGTCAGTCTCCTTACACTGGATGAATTTGGGCAGAGAAAAAAAAATGCTCCCTTACTGATGTAGCTCAACACTGTTGTTGAACATGTCAAATTGGAGATGTTGAATTTCTCTCTGCTTCACTTTTCATATAGCTAGAACCATTTTCCTGGCCTATCCCTGTACCCTTTGGCTTTAACCTGGATGCCAAAACATATAAGCTTTTATTTGAACTAGAAGAAGCGTTTGCCAAGATTAAAGTATCCCATGTGTTTCCAGTTTGCCAGTACTGGTGACTAGACTTTTATTTATTCATTAGATTTATATTCTGCTTTTCGGTAGGCTCTCAAGCGAATGTATGTATGTGGGTGTTCTCTTCTCCTATTTTTCCCTGTCCTTGAGTTTAGGCTAAAAGAGAGTCGGAGCTTCTGTGGCTGAGAATGGACTAGAACCTACCCAGTCTGCCCAATGTGAGTCCAACACTTTAACCACTATGCCACACTGATTCTACCCTTTCTACAAAGTCAGAAATGTAACCGGACTATGGTAACAAAAGAAATTTTTCTAGGAAACTAAGATTCTACAAGTATTATTTGCCCGCCTGCCTGCCTGTTTGTTAATCTATCACATTTGTAAGGCTACCCAACTCCATTGGTGATTCCATTATCTCACTGTTGAAAAATATTCAAGAGTTCCTTGGACAGATTGTCCAAGAGTTCTGTAGTCAAATGACCATTTGTGAGGAATGACATTCATTCCGATATCAGCAGAACCAACTTTTATTGCAGAATCATTTGAACCCCTTTCCGGTATTCAAATGCACAGGGCATAGCTAGATATAGGTAGTCTTTAATCTACAACCATTTGCTTGGCGACTGTTCAAAGTTATGGTGGTGCTGAATGAATGTTGTTTATGACCGGTCTTCAGAGATCCGGTCATCTTAGCATTCCTGCAGTCACAGTTGCAACCTGGGCACTTGGCAACCCATCCATACTTGTGACTCGTTGCAGGGCCTCGTAATCACAATTGCCATTTACAACTTTCTCTGCCAGCTTACCAAAATGTCAATGGGTGGTGGTTTCTCCCTCCCATGCACCTATCTACAAAGTCTCTCTGCCTATGCTGCAATGGTCACTCATTTTCTCTTGCAGACCCTCCCTGTCCATCGCACTGTTGTGTATCCACCTCAACAGCACCTCCTGCACCCTCTCACACTCTCATGCACCCAACCCATGCTGAGCCTCTTCTCCATCCTCTCGCGCAGCCACCTCTCTCACCAGCAGCAGCCTTTTACCTGCCTGCCAGCTTTGGATATATAACTTCCTGATGGCTTCCAAACTGACTTTGCTTGTGGGAAGCCAGCAGGAAGTTGCCATCTTAACAACCATGGGATTCAGTCAATGACAGCAATTGCTAAAAGCAATGCAGTCACGCTTTACAGTTGCATCGCTTAGCACTGGAAATTCTGGTCCCAACTGTCATCATAAATTGAGGATTACCTGTAATTAATGTGTCAGGAAGTAGAAGGAAACTTCTAAAAGAACTTTGAGAGGCCAAGTATGTTCAATGGCCACAGAACCTTGGTTGCCGAAAGAAAACTTAAGAGAAGGGAAAGCACAAGTAAACTTAAACCAGAAAGACCCAGGATCAAGTTCCTGTTTTGCTATGAAGCTCAGTGGATGATTTTGAGCTGGTTGCCAGCCTATCAGATGCATTCCTGTTGAAGAGATAAAATGTGACAGGACAATGCTATCAATGCTACTAAAGAAAAGATAGGTATCCTTGCAATAAATAACAGGTGATAATTTTACATTTTGCAATACCGTAATTTTTAAATGATTATTTACCAAATCTCTCCACTCCTCTTTAGACCTGTATTTCAACAATATTCTGGAAATAACATAGACACACCTTTATTTCCAGTGTCTCTAATTTAGTAACGCCCAGGGCTGGATCAAGCAGAAAGAGTTGAGAGTGAAGAGGAATCAGCACAAAGATAAAAATAGGAAAGCAGTATTCTCCCTGCCTCTGCCCCTCATTTAAAACAGGTCCAAACTCTGTCTTGCTGGAATAACTTCCTTACGAACAATTCTAAAAAATGTCCTAGGTACCACTTCAGTTTGTTACAGTGATCCCTACATCCTTCTCATCAGAGGTTTATTCTTTAACTTTTTTTCTTTGTAAAGTGCATCCCATTCTAATTTCCTCTTTTCCTTCACCACTATCACCATTATTTCCTTTTATACAGCCATTCATGAGAGCTCCTGGAATGAGGGCTGTTAAGAACTGTCTGGATAATCAATGTTTCCCAGTTTCACTTCCTTACACCACCATCTTTCTAGCCCCTGAGCTCCTTATGTTTAATGAGTATGTCTGCAGTACTTGAAAGAACCCAAATACCCCTATTAGGAAACTCTTTAGATCTCAGTTCTTCCTTGCTCACCTGCTTCCCTTATTGCCTCTATAGAGGCAATATCCTGCTGTTTGACCCGTCAATCAGATTTAAACAGATATAAGCTGGTAGGAACCTTTGGCATAAAAGAAAGAAAAGTAAAACTTAAGACTTGAGGACAGAACATTACCTAGTTTATTTTTAACAGAGTAAAGGGGGAGAACCTTTTTTTTTTCATCTAATTTTGTAACATCTTTAACACTACCACAATAATTTGGTGCAGTTCCCACGTCGAAATCAAAGCAGATGGAAAGGCGAGTGAAATCCCAGAGGAGCAAAGCAGTAATGAATTAACCTTACTTAATTATACTGACATCACTTAACCTCTTACATCTTTGTCTTTGAGGGAACATACAAAGGGGAGACTTTTAAAAAATTCATACTGGACTTACTCTGGGGATCCCAGACTCTGTCTTCAATAAGCTGATATAGACATCATTCCTGATGGTGGAGGCCAAAGTTCTGATGACACAAAGCTGGGGAACGTATTTCAATTGCTAACATTTTCAAATCCAACATTTAAACTTTTTGCAAGTGAAAGAGGGGAGAGAACATAGCAACAAATGTACCAGGTTTGTGTCAGCTGAGCTTTTCTCAGTAAATGAAAATTCTTTGTGAGCAGAAATGTACATATATAAAAGCATGGAAGCTAGCTGATGAAAAGCTACTTAAATATCCTGGCTGTAGTAGCACATATTACAAGTGGTTATAAAACCAGTTTTGTTTTAAGCTGTACTTTATCACAGTTAAGAATAGCCAAACAGAAATCCATACCCTGAACTAGTATCCCATTTCCTAAATGTAAAGATCAAATCTGTAGATCACTTTTCACTATCGTCTGCTTTGCTCAAAGAGGAATATTTTAAACAAAAAACATCACTATGTGTGAGCACGAAAAAGGAAACATGAAGAGTTGTTCTCTGTGCAAATGTAATAATGTGCAAATTAACAAATGGGTGAGTGAAAAAGTCCACGAGCATTGATATTTTGAAGAAAATATCTTTTGTTCTTTTTTTTTCTTTTCATTTTTTTTGGTTGCAGGAGAAGTATGGAAACAGATAACTTTGTTCCTGCATTCCTTCCATGTGCCAGAACAAAACAGAACATTTATGGAGTACAAAAGAATTGTTACATACTATATAACAACCTTTCCAAGATTGCTCCCAAACAACTGAGGGCCAATTCAGTTCTCTGAGAAACAAATCTATATTATATCTGTGTTTTCAAACACCTGTTGTGTTTTGCAGTTTAGTAGTGTGTGTGTGTGTGTGTTGGGGGGGGGATACCTCAGCTGTTCCCTGTCACAGAACAAAACAAAGAGACACCCAACACAGATTGTCATCAGATGCCTTGAGAAAGCATTCTGTAAACTTGGGGCCTCTCAGGCACTTCCTTTTCTATTCCTAAACCTGAGAAAAAGCATAGATTTATCTGGTAGTTCCAAAGACACAGTCAAAATACACTTTTTAAATGCCGGGGTTCATTCAACTGGTGAACTCACTCAGCTAGCTCAGTTTTGAGCGCTTATTTAAAGTTCTCCCAGGGCAACCCTCAAACAAAAAACGGCTTTGGTCCTCCTTAACTGACAGGCTCGGAAAACCGTTGGGTATCCTTGGGAGGAAAGAAGGCAGGCAGGACGCAGGGAGAACCCAGATCCCGTCCCCAACGCCCCGACGTACGACCGATTTTAGCTGCGGGAGGTGATTTAACACCCCAACTTT
>BHFT01071791.1:0-25271 GCA_004320025.1 Laticauda laticaudata | reverse complement strand
TTTGGGACCTTTTCTATCAATGGCTAGATAACAAAATATAATAATAGAATATGTAGAATTATAGAAAATAATGAATAAAGATGTATTTTCTTTTATTATTATTATTGTTGTTGTTGTTTTATTATTATTATATATATAAAATGTTTTTAGGATAGAATTGTTATAAAATAAAGTAAGTAAAGTATAGCTATCTCACAAAGTATGAATGAACAAAATTATAGTTAAATGATTGATTAATAATAATACTAGGATATTCAGTTTCTGATAATATGAGTTATTATGTGATGTAACTGTAATTGAGACTATGAAATCAATGCACAAAAAAATTGTAAACCAACCAACATATTATTTGTATAGTTATGGAAGAAAGTTGGATGTTTTTATGTTTTGTTTGTTTTTGTTTGTCCTTAAAAAGCAATAAAACTTAACCAAAAAAAAAAACCCCATATAAATTCATTGTAAACTACTAAAACAGTTAATCTATATGTAAGCATATTACTATAGTAAAAAGATAAATATTTTATTGCATAGAATTGGGTTAATATAGAAGGAAATATATATAGTGAAAGTTGCTGCTGTATTGAGTGTATTGAGTGAACAGAGAGTCAGATTGAGTGGATAAAGAACAAAGTGTTTTAACAATAGTGGATGGTGAATTGGGAAGAACTGTATAAGAAAATAAAGAACATGACAAGCATAACAACAACAATGCTGAAAGGAAAAAAAAACCCGACATCAGGTTCATCCTGATCTATTGCATCACCAGCTGGCCAGAAATTTATTGAAGGGATGTTGAGTCCCTTGTTGGAAAAATCAAGGAATACTGCCAATATGCAAGTGATGCAAACAACATTGTTAGCCATACAGGAAATTATGTTGAAAATGCAGGAAATGATGTTGGAGAAACATACTGAATTAAGGACAGAGATAGAAGAAATGAAAGGTGATATCCATAAATTAGATGAAAAAGTAGGTACAAACCAACAAACAATAGAAAGAGCAAAAAATAAAAATGTGTAAATCAAGGCAGAACAAAAAGTTGGAAGTGATGGATAGGAAAGTAATGGCAATGAACAAAGACTTGGAAGACTCAATAGTGCACCTATCGAAGTGGAGCGCACTGTATTCTATCTTTGATTCCAGAATGTGCCAGAAGCCAAAAATGAAGACCTAGGAGGTATTATGTCAGAACTAATAGCAGAAGTGTTCCAGGGGGATTGGCAAGAAATTGTGAATGAACTTGATGAGGTGTACAGAATACACACAAATTATGTATGCTGCCTAGAGAGGTGCATATATGATTTGTGAGGAAGGTAAGAGATATCATCTATAAAATCACCAAAGAAGAACCAATGTCATACAAAGACAAAGAAATTGTGACCTTAAAACAGATCCCAAGATGAATGAGGAAACAAATAAAAGAATACAGATTCCTAGTAACATTACTGAATAAACAAAATTTTTGGTTTCGGTGGCTAGTCCCAGAAGGAATGTTGGTCACATGGCAAGTAAGGAAAATTAGAATCGACAGTATCAAGAAAGTACAAGAATTGTATCAGCAGTTGGTGAGGTCAGAAGAAGAAACCAGCAGTAAGGATTAGCTGGAAAGTAGAAGCCAAGAAGACCAACAACAGGAGATACAAGAAATAGAACAAGAACAAAATCCTCCTTCTCTGAGGGGGAGACTCAGAGGGATTGGGATCTTTCAGAGGATGAAAGAGAGTCACCCAGCATTCCGGCCTTTAAAGGGCTATTTCATTCCAACTTATTCAAATTTCTGCTGTTCAAAGCTAAGAATATTGGTCACTTGGGAGCAGCAGCAGTTATCCAGGATCCAGCCTTGGGCACAACTGAATCAGAGGATTTCATTTTCACTAAGAAGACCACTGAGGCAGATGTCATCCCAAGTACCTAAGCTGTTTTCAGATGTGGTATGGAGATAGTGGTTCTCCCCAGGGGATATTCCCTGACCCAGCAGTTCTGAAACTACCTTTTACAATATAGACCCTGACCTCTCAAAGGCACTTCAGTTTCTGATGGTGGATGCTCCAGTGGCAGCCTTGGCATCTTCTTCTGTTCTACCACCTGATGTAGAGGATACTCTGAAAGCAGAGGAGAAAAAGGAAATGTCTGTACTTGGAACCCATCAGTCTTCTGCCTGGGAGGTCAAGTCTGCTACTGCTGCATCCTCCTTCAATCGGGCTCAGACAGCTGCAGGAGAGGACAGATTGGATCAGACAACTGCAGGAGAGGATCCTTGCGGAGGACCTTTGCCTACACCGACATGAACAAGATCACCACAGCTATAGAGTTTTGTGCAGGCACCATGCTGAACTTGGCCAAATTTGCTTCAAGGGCCATTGCTTTCTTGGTGACAGCCCATCATATGTTGTGGCTTCGCCATTAGCAAATGGATACAAAGAACAAGTGGGTGCTAGCCTCTGCCCCCTTTATGGGTGAAAAACTGTTTGGGGACATCAATCCATCTTGGTGGAGACTAAGGACAAGAGGAAGGTTCTTCTGTCCAAGGCAGGCAATTCATTTTGGTTTTTGGTAATCTCTTGCAGCCAGCTCTTTATTTTAATCCAATATTTCCTGGTCTCAGGGCACAACTACCACATATGATAAAAGGTACCGTCTTTCTTTCCACACTTCCAACACTTTGGACTTGTGTTGTCATATATCTTAGCCAATCTTGCTGGGGCCAGGTGCCACCAATGAAACATTTTATATAAATTTTCTTTCTGGCCATAGAGGTCATTAGTTTATAGTTCTTAGTCCATAATTTCTCCCATTTGTCTAATTCAATATTATATCCAAAGTTTTGCGACCAAGCTATCATGGAATCTTTTACATTTTCTTCTTCCATATTAAATCCCAATAATGTTTTAGTTATGAATTTTTCCTCTGTTCCAACCAAAATTTTATCTAATTGTTGTTCTTTATCGAATCCAAATTCTTCTAGGTCTTTTTTATATCTATCCTGTATTTGTAAATATGACCACCAATCAATTATAATTCCTTGCTCCCTCAACTCCTGACTTTCCCTTGGTTTTGAGTTTCCCTTGGTTATCTAATAATTCATTATAGCTTACCATTTTTTTTATATCCAATCAGTTTGGGTGGGTCTTGGCCTCCATGAGCCAGTGAGGTATCTTCATATAATTTTTTTTTTTGAATTTTCATCCAAATCTGAATAAGGGAATCTCTTATTTGATGTCTGTAGAAGTAATAATGTCTTTACTCTTTTTTCCCCACAAAAATGTGTGCCAACCTATTTGGAGGTCACAGCTTAAGGTTAGATAATTTACTCACTCTTTTATCCAATTTAATGCTGTTGCCTGATATCATAGAGTTCCCACTCTGCTAGGTCTCTGTTGCTGCTATCCTGTAGCATTTTCAGTTTAATCTGCAATTTCTTGCCCAACCAGATGAATTTATTTGTTATTTCATTTAGTTCTTTTCAAAACTTTTTATGTAGTTTTATCGGAATCATTTGAAATAAATATAATAGTTTGGGTAAAATGTTCATTTTTATTTCTGCAATTCTTCCCAGTAATGATAATTGTAAAATTTCCCATGATTCTAAATCCTTTTTAATTTGTTTTATTAATTTATTATAATTATCTTCTTTGATTGAAGAACATCTAGAGGATAACCACATTCCTAGATATTTCATCTTTTTTGTGATCTGTAATCCCATTTCCTTTTCTATCATTTTAGTTTTATTCTTATTGTTTTGAGTCCAACCACCTTCCCGATTTTTTCTATTTCCTGCAATAATATATACCCAATATTTAGTGGTTCTTCTACAATGAATACAAAGTCGTCTGCAAATGCTTGGAATTTATATTCTTCTTTCTTAATTTTAATCCCCTTTATTTCTGTGTTTCGTCTGGTTTGGGCTAGTAATACTTCTAAAGACAGAATAAATAGCAGAGGTGAAAGTGGACATCCTTGCCTCACTCCTTTGGCTATCTTAAAATCATCTGTGCGATCCCCATTTAATAGCACACTTGCTCTTTGTCTAAAAGATATTGTCCATAATGTTTTTTCAATATTCGTTCCAAAATTCATTTTTTAAATTTGTTGTAACATAAATTGCCAATTAAGATTATCAAAAGCTTTTTGTGCATCTAAAAATATTAGTCTGCTTGCTTTCCAGGATGGGCTTCATAATATTCAATGGCATTTAACACTATTCTTATATTGTTCCTTATCTGTCTGATCATTCTGATCAGGATGTATATTTTCACTCAGTATTGGTTTCATCCTTTCTGCTATTATCATCATAAGTATTTTATAATTGGCATTCAACAGAAAAATTGGTCTATAATTCTGCATGAATTGTTGATCAGTACCTTCTTTCGGGATTAGGGTAATGTATGCCTCAGACCAGGATTCAGGCAATCTGGTTTCTAAGAGTGCCTCATTATATTATATTCCAATATTATTGGTTCCAAGACTTCATACATATTTTTATATAACTCACTGAGGAGATCATCATATCCTGGGGTTTTATTATTTTTCTGTTTTTGTATTGCTTTCTTCAGTTCTGTTGTTGTTATTTCTTTATTTAATATCTCTATCCTTTCTTCCAAAATTGAAGTTAAACCATTTTCCTCTTGATATTGCATTATACTCCTATAAATATTGTGTTATACTTAATTTCCTCCTTTTTATACAGCTCTCCAAAATAGCTTTGCACAATTTTTTTCTCTTCTATCTAATGATATACATTCACTTTCTCATTCCTTAGTTGTTGTATTAACCTTTTTTCCTTCTCTTTTTTCAGCTTATAGGACAACCATCTACCCAGCTTGTTTGCAAATTTGAAAAAAAATTGTCTTACAAATTTTAAATTTTATGCCCTTTCTTCTTCTAGTATTAAATTTAATTTATGCCTAGCAAGGGTTATTTTCCTCTTTGCTTCCATGTATTTGGGATTTACTTGGAATTTGCACTCATATTCTTTTTTCATCTTCCCCTGAAATTCATTTTGTTGTTTCCATTTCTCCTTATTTTTCTTAGCCATATACGGTATTGTGATTCCTCTCACGTACGCCTTAGTGGTGTCCCATAAGTTCTGTAAAGTGATATGTTGTTTCTGATTTACCATAAAAAATAGTTCTAATTCTTTTCTAATCCTTTGATCATATTCTTTTTCCTTCAAAATTTGTGAATTCAGTGTCCATCTTATCTCCTTTTTTCTTTATCCTTTCCACATTATTTTCAAGGGGTAATGATTGGCCCATACAGGTGAAACTCAAAAAATTAGAATACCATGCAAAAGTTCATTTATTTCAGTTATGCAACTTAAAAGGTGAAACTAATATATGAGATAGACTCATTACATTGCAAAGCAAGATAGTTCAAGCCGTGATTTGTCATAACTGAAATGATTAGGGCTTACAGCTCATGAAAACCCCAAATCCACAATCTCAGAAATTAGAATATTGCGAAAAAGTTCAATATTCTAGGCTCAAAGTGTGTCCCACTCTAATCAGCTAATTAAGCCATAACAGCTGCAAAGGGTTCTTGAGCCTTTAAATGGTCTCTCAGTCTGGTTCAGTAGGACTCACAATCATGGGAAAGACTGTTGACTTACAGTTGTGCAAAAAATCATCATTGACACCTCCCATAAGGAGGGAAAAGCCTCAAAATTAATTGCAAAAGAAGTTGGATGTTTCCAAAGTGATGTACCAAAGCACATTAATTGAAAGTTATGTGGAAGGGAAAAGTGTGAAAGAAAAAAGGTGCACAAGCAGCAGGGATGACGCGCAGCTTGGAGAGGATTGTCAGAAAAGGCCATTCAAAAGTGTTGGAGACTTTCAGAAGGAGTGGACTGAGGCTGGAGTCAGTGCATCAAGAGCCACCACACACAGACAGATCCTGAACATGGGCTTCAAATGTCACATTCCTCTTGTCAAGCCACTCCTGAACAACAAACAACGTCAGAAGTTTCTTATCTTGGCTAAGAGAAAAACAGAACTGGTCTGTTGCTCAGTGGTCCAAGGTCATCTCTTCCGATGAGAGCAACTTTTGCATCTCATTTGGAAACCAAGACCAGAGACTGGAGGAAGAATGGAGAGGCACACACTGCAAGATGCTTGAAGTCCAGTGTGAAGTTTCCACAATCTGTGTTGATTTGGGGAGCCATGTCATCTGTTGGTGTTGGTCCACTGTGCTTCATTAAGCCCAGGGTCAGCTCAGCCATCTACCAGGAGATTTTGGAGCACTTCATGCTTCCTTCCACAGATGAGCTTTATGGGGATGCTGACTCCAGCAGGACTTGGGACCCCGCCCACACTGCCAAAAGCTCCAAAACCTGTTCAATGACCATGGGATTACTGTGCTTGATTGGCCAGCAAACTCGCCTGACCTGAACCCCATGGAGAATCTATGGGACATTGCCAAGAGAAAGATGAGAGACTTGAGACCGAACAGAAGAGCTTCAGAAAAGCTGAAGGCCACTACTGAAGCATCCTGGTCTTCCATAACACCTCAGCAGTGCCACAGGCTGATAGTTTCAATGCCAAACTGCATTGAGGCAGTAATTGCTGCAAAAGGGGCCCAAATCAAGTACTGAGTACATACGCCTGCTTATACTTTTCAGAGGTCTGATATTGCTCTATGTACAATCCTTGTTTTATTGATTGCATGTAATATTCTAATTTTATGAGAAGCCTTAGCCAGTTTTGGGGGGATCAAAAGGAAATAAGACCCAGTCATATTTTCAGGGAAACATAGTATTTGCTTTAGTGTGCTTATCCAGATAGAAAATTTAAATCTGCCATCACCAACATTTCTATCTTACATAATAGAACAACCATGCTAAAATGTGAAATGCTGGTTTTATTTAATTTTAGACAACTTATAAAGCAGTGTGTCAAACCCTGGTGCACAGTTTGCCATACCTCAGGGAGAGACCCCAGCACAGGAGGTAGGTGGGTGATGGGGAGACTGGCTATCTCTGGTGGCATCTCTGCCCCGAAATGACAAATGGCAAAGCAGCAAGCAACATAATGCCAATGAATAGCTGATCATCATCCAACTTGCATTCGGCCTGGATCATAACTGCCTAAAAGTTGGCCAAATTGGATGTTCATTGACTCTGCTGACAGTGCAATGATCAACTGATCAGGCCTGTCAACTGTTTTGGAGGCAGAAAGGCATGGCTCCAGCATTCAAAAGACTCTGTGAGGCAGAGTTTCCCAGCACAAATTTTAGTCCTATATATTTTTTTTGATTTGGGATCCCAAGGCTTACTAGTTCACAAGTAAGTTATGGCCCAACACTCAGGGGCCCAGACTACACCAGACTGAACAGATCCCACAGGGTCCTAGATGGCTTATTGGGTTCTGGCCCCACTCTCTACCCTTGGAATTTCTGCCATTAAAAGCGACCTTTGATGACTTCCAGGTTGAGCCCTCCTTGCCAACGGACTCCCTCCTTGAGCCTTCTTTGCAATCATCCATGGCTATGGCCCGTGCTCTTTCGTTGGAGAGCCCTGGTCATTGTGATTAGGGGCTGAAACTTCCTTGGAGGGGCAATGGAGTAAGGAGAAGCTGCCAGCCAGGTTGAGGGAAGCCACATCTCCCCCTCTGGGCTTAGCTTTTTTCTCCTCCAAAGATGACTGAAGCGGTGGTCCAAAATCGCCACCCTGAAGAGGAGGACTCAGCTGGACTAAGATTTGTGCAGGAGTGAAGAAAGAAGTGGATAGCATATGAGCCAGAACAATTGTGCAAAACAAGCAAATAAAAGGTACCACAAAATTAATGTAACAATGAACTTTTCAAAAAAGAAAGCAGAGAATTTCAAAGGGAAAGGAAAAAATAAGAAAAATAACTTTGACAAAAAATAATAAGGGGGGACAAATATACAAACTGGAGATTTGATTGTATTGGAATATTGGGGCTCGAAAAGCCCTGAATAACAAAACAGGGGGAAAAGGTGAAGACTTTGTATAATGGAAAGTGCCATCTTGTGGACAAAAAATTAAATTTAAATAAGAGGGAAAATATCTGGGTTTCTTTGTGAACTTGAGTTGATACAATGTAAATACAAAGAAATACCGAAACAATAAAGCGGACTGCTTTCTTCAGGAAAGCAGAGTCACACTTTGTCTCATTCCAGCTGGCAACTCTGGGGAACAAGATCTCTCCAGCTACTGTGGAAAGATGTATAGCCAGAGCCTATGAATCTAAGGCTCTTCCCCAGCCACATAATATAACGGCACACTCTACCAGGATGCTGCCATGATGGCGGCCTGGGCCATGCAGGCCTCACTTGAAGAGGGAATGGTCCACAGGGTGGGCTTGGACTCTTTTGCAACACTCCAAGAAGACGGGTTCAGGTAGGACCAATGCCTCTTCTCCATAGTGCTGCTGCAACAGTCCAGGCAAGGGACATACCAGAGCATAGAGTCCTATGGGAAGGCAGCCATTAGTTCCTGTGATTCCTGCTCTGAAGTACTTGCTGTAACACATGTCTGCCAAAAGCAGAGTTTGTTGAAGCAAAAGAGTCCAATCTATAATGCTTTATAAAAGGAGATGGAGAGGACCATGTGGCCACTCTGCAGACCTCTTCAAGCAAGGCCTGCATGGCACAGGCCGCCATCATGGCAGCATCCTGGTAGAGTGTGCAGTCCACTTAATATATATTCAGAGCACTCTTTTCACATCCAGAATCTGCCATGTCCTTTCCAACCTATGTTTCAGATTAGGACAAAAGTCCAGCGACACATCCTCCTGTGCCTGTGGAACCAGGAGTTTATTTTAGGTAGAAATGCAGGATCCGGTTGAAGGGCCATCTTGTTTGGGTGAAAAATAGATAGGTCCTTTTGGACTGACAGAATAGACAGTTCTGAAATACACCTTGCTGAGGTGACAGCCACTAGAAAGGAAACTTTGAAAGAAAAGAAACTCAAACTGGCAAATCTGAGAGGTTTGAAAAGACCTCCATCAAGGATAACAAAACTTTAGCCAGGTTCCAGGTAGGGTATAACTGGATGCAGATTAGCAGCTCGTTTAATAAACCTGTGCATCATGGGTTGCTGTGCCAGGAAGTCTATCTTATCACATGACAGAACTGAAGAAAGAGCTGCCATCTGATGATGGATGTTGTTGATTGCCAGACCATCCTGGAGGAACTCCAGGATTTGGGTTATGGTAGCCGATGAAGAGTCAATCTCCAACCCAGAAGACCAGTCACAAAAAACCTTCCACGTGGCATCATAGATGTGTTTTGTGGAAGATCATCTGGAGGCCTGAATAGTTTGGATGACCCTAGAGGAGAGATGGACTTCCCTCAAGGATCTCCGCTCAATCTCCATATGATCAACTGTAGCCACTGGGGGTCTGGGTGGACCAGAACACCTGAGAGAGGGAGATCTTGCCTGGAGGAATCCTCCAGGGCCAGGCCACCGACAACCCCACGAGATCTGCCAACCAGGACCTCCTCATAGCGGAGCTATGAACAATACCTGAGCCCATTCCTCCAACAATTTTTCTAACATCCTGGGGATGAGTGGCAGGGGCAAGAAGGCATACAACAGGCCACGAGACCACCAACACCTGAGGGTGTTGATTCCTTTCACCCTTGAGGTGGGGAACCAGGAATAGAACCTTGGCAGTTGAGCATTTTCTGGCATGGTGAATACGTCTGTGACTGGCAGGCCAAACTAGTCCACCATCTTCTGAAATAGAGATGGATGGAGCCATCACTCTGAGTGGTCCATCTTTGTTCTGCTCAACCAGTTGGCTTGAACATTGTCCATTCCTGAGATGTGATCTGCCTTTATTCACAGCAGATGCCATTCTGCCCAGAGGCCTAACCTCTCAGCCTCTCTCATGAGAGATGTTGAGTGAATCCCCTCCATCAATTTATGTGGGCTTTGGCTGCAACATTGTCCAGGAGAATAAGGACATGAGCCCCTTCCACACTGTTCTGGAATTGTCTGAGTGCCAGGAATACTGCTGTCAACTCTAGCCAGTTGATGTTCTGACCTTTGTCTGAGTGGGTCCACTGATTTTGAGCCATTTCCAAAAAGACGTGAGCACCCCAACAAAATAAGCTGGTATCTGTTGTTACAGTTAGGCAATGGGGCTCCCAGAACAAACAACCCCTGCTGATTGCTGGGGATAACCACCAAATCAAAGATCTGATCACCTGGGGGCAACGGTGACCCTGACTAAGGAATGGCTCCTGCCTGCCTTATGATATGGCAGGAGGAACCACTGCAGAGCCCTGGAATGAAGCCGAGCCCAGAGAACTATGTCGAGGCATGATACCATCTTCCCCAGGAGCCTTGACAAGATGGCCAAGGCCCATGGTTCTCTCCTTCCTTATCTGTTTTGTCATCACCTGGCAGTCCTGGGAAAGGAAAATCATGCCATAAAGGGTGTTTATTACTGCCCCAGATGCAACAGCCAGTTGGATGGGACAAACTGCCTTTTTAAATATTTATGGAGAAGTCATGGGCCTGCAGGACTTGAATGGTGAGTTGCAGATCGTCCCTCGCCTGGGGTTCCGATGACAACTAGACTAATATGTCATCCAAATAACATTGCACTCTCACAGGGACAGATCGAAGGAAGTTGTCAGAATCTTGGTCTGATGAAAGACCGAAAGGAAGGACTCTGTACTGATAATGCTGACTCTTGTAATAAAACTGGAGGAACCAATGGTGAGGGGCCCAAATGGGGATGTGAAGATAGGCTTCTGCAAACCAATAGAAATGAGGAAGTTGCTCTCCCAAACACTCTGAAGGATGGAACACAGTTACTGCATCTTGAATTTCCTGTATGCCACAAAGGTGTTGACACGTTTGAAGTTCAGGATGGCTCTCCAGACCCCTGCCAAGGCCTTGGGTATGACAAAGAAATGGGAGTAAAACCCCATCCCCCACTGGCCTTCTGGAACCACCTCAATTGCATGGATGTCCACAAGGTAGCATATGATCTGAGAGATCGGACAAGGCACAAAAAACCTCAGGGGTGTGGATAGGAGCTCTAGTGAATCTTACAGTCTGTAGCCCCCAGGAGTCCATAGTGATTCCTTCCCACTGATTGGCAAATTGGGTCAGCCGGCCCCCGATGGGAAGGGAAGTTGAGCAGTCACTGACCCCCTCCATCTCAAAAGGACCGTTTATTTGAAAAGGTTGTCTGCTCCAGCCTGCTCGATCAAACTGCTGGTTCTGTCAAGCCCCATAAGGTTTTTGAGTATGGTGAAATTGGTAGCCAGAGTCACTGGATTGAAATGACAGACATCTGAAGAATAGAGCTGGATGAAATTCACTGCACTTAGAGAAAGAGGGGAGTACTTTTCTCTTATCTCTAGTCTCAAAAAGCAACAACTCCAAGGCATCCCCAAAAGTGTGTCCCTTTGGAAAGGGGCAGTGGCCAACTTATACTTTCTTTTAGGGTCTGCCTGCTAATGGTGAAGCCATAGCATGCACTGGGCTGCTACAGAGGACACCACCACCTTTAAAGCAAAGCAAACCACATTCAAAGTGGCACCTGCTGAAAACTAAGCAGCCGCCACCAATTTGTTTATGTCCTGATGGACACGGACGTTCCGAGGTGGAATCCTCTCCTGCAATTGATGTAACCACCTTAAAGATGCTCTGCTGAAGAATGAGGCTACTGTGGACACTCTCACCACCCAAGCAGTCACCTGATGTAAACACTGAAGAATATGTTTGGCCTTTTTGTCTTCAGTCTTAAGCACCTTCTCTGGCTCAGATGGTATGGTGGAGGAGGAGGCCAGAGCAACCACAGGTGCATCTATAGGCAGTTGAAGAATTGAATCCATATCAGTGCTTACACTGTTAAATTTTTGGTTGTTGTTACTAACGGAGGCATTTGATGTTGGAGTGGAGCACTGTTTACGTATGACATCCAGGAACACCTTTGGTGATGGGTGACATCCATTTGCATAGTTGGTTCTTGAAAAAGAGTGTCACATAGAACAGAAGTCTCCTGAACTGCCTCTGTGCTGGAAGAAGACCTCATGCGGGCAGCATTCTTGGCCTTAAATAACAGGGATTTTAATAATGTGGGGCGGAAAAGGCCTGTGAAGGCAGGTAACTCTGGTTGAAGGCCCTCATCCTCAGAAAGGTCCTTATCTCATACTTCACCTTCCTCTGAAACTGAGGACCCACTGTGCTCTGATCGCCCCCTTCCCAGAGGTGGTATTCAGCAGATTCTGACCAGTTCTGGAGAATCGGTAGCAGAAATTTTGAGTAGTTCAGAGAATTGGCAAATACTACCTCTGACTGGCCCTGCCTCATCTATTCTTTGCCTCCTGAGTCCCAGCTGATTGGCTGGGTGTACTTTTGTTGCCCTGCACAGGAGAACAGAGCTGGAAAGCAGGTTAGTGGGGTGGAGAGGGAATGGGATTTTATTTATGTATTTATTTGATTTATATTGCCACCTATTCACCCATGGAGACTCAAGGCAGCTTACACAATGTAAAATCATATTTAAAACAAAAATAAAAATAAAAACAATAAGAACTAACAAGAAGAATCAAATAAATTAGTAAGGTACAATAGAACAAAATTTGGAAAACAAAAAACAACCCCCCCAAAAAAAAACCCCAACTCCCACCTCGATGATAGTGGATCACACTAGCCATTTGATGGGTTCCATCCCTCTCTGGGTTCCCCAGGCCTGCTGGCAAACCAGGTCTTCAGTCCTTTTCAGAATAGTATTCATGAGGGGGGCATTCTAATCTCTGGGGTAATGATGTTCCAAAGAGATGGATCCACCACAGAGAACACCCTTCTAGGACCCACCAGGTATATCTCCCTAAGGGGTGGGACCCACAGCATTCCCTGCCTCCTTGCTCTAATTGGTCGGGTAGATGTCATTGGCAAGAGATGTTTCCTCAGATAACCCAGACCCAAGCATGAAGCACATTAAAGGTGACAACCAACACCTTGAATTGCACCTGGAAGCAAATTGGCAGCCAATGCAGCTCCTGCAGAAGAGGTGATACATGTGCACACTGGGGTCTGCATAAAATCATGCGGGCCACTGTATTTTGCAACAAATGGAGCTTCCTGATGTTCTTCAAGGGCAGCCCCATCTAGAGTGCATTGCAATAATCAAGACGGGAAGTGACCAGGGCATGAGTGATTGTGAATAGGGATTGCTGATCCAGGAAAGGGCATAACTGGTGTACAACCCGCAGTTGTGAAAAGGCTTTCTTGGCCACGACTGCCATCTGCTCTTCAAACAGGAGTCATGAGTCCAGGAGAACCCCCAGATTATGCACAGGGTCTGTTTGTGGTAGTGCCACCCCATCCAAAGCTAAAGGTGGTAATTCTCCCTGAACCAATGAACCCCAGACCCAGAGCCACTCGGTCTTTCATGGGTTTAGTTTCAACCCATTGCACCCCATCCAGCCTCCAGGCACTGCAAGAGGGAGGAGCATGGGCCGAGACATACAGCTGAGTATCATCAGCATATTGGTGATACCTCAGTCCATGGTGATGATCTCACCCAGCAGTTTCATATAAATGTTGAACAGGAGCGGAGAGAGTACCGAGTCCTGCAAAACCCCATAAAGCAGTGGGCGAAGGTTGGATCTCTCCCCTCCTATCAACACTGACTGAAGTGGCTGCAGAGGAAGGAAGTGAATCAAGACAGCACATGGCCTCCCACTCCCATCCCCTGAAGCCATCCCAGGAGAATTGACCATGGTCACAGGTATCAAAAGCTGCCGAGAGGTCAAGTAGAACAAGGATGGATGCACTACCCCCATCCTGCTCCCACCAGAGATCATCAAAAAGTGCAATCAATGCTGTTTCTGTCCCAAATTCAGGCCTGAATCCTGACTGGTAGGGGTTGAAATAATCCGTTTCATCTAGAAACCTCTGGTGCTGCTGCACAACCACCTTCTCAACAGAATCAGCTGGTTGGGCCTGCCAGCTGCTCCAGAAGAGGAAGAGCATGGTTCCAGCATTCAAAAGTCTCTGGGAGGTGAAGGTTCCCAATGCAAACTGTAGTCCTATATTTTCTGGAATTAACTGTGTGCCGAGATCTGGCTTAATAATCCACTGGGAACTCAAAGAGAGTGGTGTCCTGATTGTGGGTTAGATCTGGAACTCAGACTTTTGAGACACTGTTTAAAATATTATAAACCAATAGTGGCATAGGTCTCAGTCTATCTAAAAGTACTTTAGCTTTATAGAAACGAAGATGGTAAGTTAGAACTGGTAAATAAGGTAAAAAATTGTTTCTTTTAGTCTTTAAAATTTCTGGTCTTTTTTCTCATTTCTACATCAATTTGCTTATAAAATATGTTCATCAATTGTCACATATATTTCATGTGCATTTCTCTTAAAGCAACTTCATTTACTCTGCATTTTTAATGCATGCAATATATGCTTGTTTGCAACAAGGAAATTTCCTAACTTAAGTATTGTTTATCAAAAATACATAAATTGCAGATATTTCTCCAACTGATGTATTTTTCTGTAGGTGATGAAATCTGCTGCTCCTAGTGCCAGTGGATAGTGCCTGCCCAGTAGGGTAGTACTGTGCTGAAAAATGGCCATCCTAAAGACTTGGAGCAATAAGAGTTCCAAAAGACAGAAGTACTTTATGTATAGTATGAATAAGCAAAAATTATGCAAGAAATACAAATGTCCCCTCTATGCCTATCAAAGGAATAATTCAATTGGCCTAGTTTATTTCATTGTTTTAAATGGAATTAAGTAACATGAGTTCCTACATGAGTTATTACTGGAGGGAAGCAAAATCAAATATCTTTTATTTATAAATAAGCATGTCTAACAATGGAGTCTGAACAATGACTAATTTAACTGACCTGACCTGTTATGAGACGGCCTTATTTTGAAGGATGCAGCTCCCCATATTATATAAGCACTGCCTGTTTGTTTTGTGCCACACAATTATTAGAAGACTAGATTCTTCTTGCAAATTGAAAATTGCTGGTTCAGTGAAAATAATCTCCAGGCTATTGCTTCTACCCAGAGAGAACATCAGTGACTGTAACAGAATTATCAGTCAGATAGGGAAATATTGTTAGATACAAAGATCTTGAATGAAAAGGGTGAGCTCAATATTAAACAAGAATTAAATGAGCAAGGGATTGATATGGTTTGTTATTCATATTTGCAAATACAGTCTAGATATGAAAAAAACACTAATTGGATGGTTTTTATAAAAAATTGACAAAACTGGACAAAATACTAACAGGAACAGAAGAAAAATTGATAAAAAATGTATAGTTATTTATTAGGTATTAAATTGGAAGAAGAACAACTGAAGGAGACAATGATAGCATGGGCAAAAAAATTTGGTTATACAATAGAACTAGATAAATGCAGAGACTGTGGGATAGAAACTATAAGTTAACAATGTCAACTGCATATCAAGAAAATTTATATAAGATGTTCTATAGATAGCATTTTGCGTTGGCAAGTATGTTTAAAGAATATGGACTAGCTGCTGGTCATTCGGTATTAGTCCAATTATACAAAGAGCTTGTTCATTGTTCTGTTTAAAGTCAGCAAGCTTCTTGCCATCGTCCTCATTTTCTGGATCCCAAACATTTACATCCGGTGGATTCTGAACTGCAGCCCATAACCCTTCTCTATGCAGAAGTAGACTGCACTTCATAGACCAGGAAACATAGTTTATTCCATCCAACCGGGTTATTAGTGATAGACTTGTTGAAGTGTCTTGTGCCATCTTTACCAGGATAGTAACCCACAATTAAACAGTAAACAGCTGTCTGTATATAGTACTGTGCATCCACACCAACTCTCAGTTATCTGAGCCAGGTAAGGCCTGGGTCCATAACCAGGAGATAACTGTATAATAGAGAAAGAGGGNTAATACACACACAGCACACAGATACACTGTACAGTAAATGTAGGTTTTTACTTCCAGAAACTTTTAAGCAAAGTTCATACATAGTCCAAAGTCATTCACAGGTAAAATCAGTCAGTTTTCAGTCCAGGGGTAATCCAATAACTAAGTCCAGTATCAAAAAACAGTTCAGTATCAGACTTACATCAAATCCAAGAACATCAGTCAATTAGAAGGAATGGCAATCCTCTCCAACAGAAGGAAAGCGGAGACTCAGACTAAGCAACCCAGGTTTCTGGCTCCATCTTATGGCCATTTGAGAAACCACGCCCAATTACATTTTTAGGATTCTCTTAAAGATATAGTATTAAAATGTCTATCCTGGCTTATATATTTCCAACCCAAATCTGTTAGGTGACTTATATTTCTAACAGTGCAGATTTAGAGAAAAGTCAGTCATGTTATGGTCACTGTCTGAAAATGGTTCCTGTATTTGGAGGCCATAAATTGAGTTTGAGCTATTGCAGAAGACTTTTTATAGACTATAGCAACTCCACCTCCTCTATGGATTTCACAATCAGACCGATAAACTTGATATTCTCTTACAGTGGTAATGGAGTCTGGGAAAGATGCATTCAAACATGTCTCACAGACAAATGTAATGTTGAATGTGGCTATGCTTAGTATGATGAGGAGTTTGTGCATTTTATTTGCGAGGCTTCTTGCATTGAGTAGTTTGTATTTAACATATGAAGTAGTTGGTCTGGAGGAAGTAAGGAGCGTGCATCCCTAACATTAGATATTTGGGTGGTAGTTATTATGACGTGGGTTGTTGCTCTTGCTTTTGATACAATCTGCACGGTAGTCAACGAAAATATTAGTATTACCTAATTCATGTAGTCTTTTGAGTCTAGTCAATAGGATTTGGACATGATTTGAGGAAAATTTACCCACTCTTTTTTTAGCGTTGCTTTCAGTTAGTATCATATCCTGAATATGGAAAATGAATCTGACACCATAGGAATGTGTAACCTTTACTTGGTTAGAAGGAAAAACAGGTTGAAGAAACCCAGAGCAATGTTCTCCGAGTGAAACAAGCTATGTTCCAGAGCAAGATGGTAATATACATAAATTCTGCATTGCATACTTGGCAAAAAGCACAAATTTTCATAGCTCCACAAAACTCCTAGCCAATATGAAATAGAGCTCCTGTTCAGGCTTACACTCTGAGCAGTGCTGGCTATTATACAAACTAAGGATAAATCCTTTCTTTATTTACTTTATCCTCTTTTATTTATTTACTGTGGGATACAATATAATTACCTGCAGCCTGTTTACGGATACAAATGCAGTCCTACTTGTCTTCTCATTCAAAGTCCCTTCCTTCCTTCCTTCCTTCCTTCCTTCCTTCCTTCCTTCCTTCCTTCCTTCCTTCCTTCCTTCCCTCCCTCCTTCCCTCCCTCCCTGTTTTATTTGAGTTTAAGATTAGTCCTTACAATCTATTTGTTATGCTAGAATTCAGGCCTGAGCTTTTGCTTGCAATAATACCCTACTATTTGCTCCCCAATAACAAGATTAAGAAAGGAGAAACTTTCAGAGGGCATGATTATAGACAATCTTAGCACTGACATCTTGCTTTTAAAATGACTCCTGCTTTTCATTGGGAAGGCTCTCTTCTGTGCCCCGTTAATACCAGACCTATCATTATTATTTCTGAAGCCTATTTTGTACGTGATTCTTCTGGCCTAATTTTCTGGGTTGGGGGAACAGCACGACACATCTTTTTCCATGTTGCCACACATCTGTTTGCCATTAAGTTTATCTTTTTCCCTAAGGTACTGTCTGCCAGATGATGGTCTTTTTGCTGCTCCATTAAAACATGTTCTATGCCTCCCATCAATCTTTCTCTCTGACAGACTCATGTTATATTTATCTTATTTTGCATTTTCAGTGTTTCACTGCACTGAATGACCTGAGATGGCACAATAAATTATCTCAGGCAATGAGTCATTTCTATTGACTGGGGAGATTCACATAGCTCAGACTTCATCTGAAGCTGCCACCATATGCTGATGACATGGTATATTTTCTGACATTCAGAGAATTTAGAAATCAAATGCCATATGTTGTTAAGATCGAGCTGGAGATTTGGGAGTGGAAGTTCTTGAACAAGGACAAAGAAACAAATGTACTCAACAATCATTACAACCTTTGTGTTGTATTTGATGGATTGCTACCAAAATACCTTAAAACTGTATCTGAAGAGTATATGCAATATGATAGCCTTCGTTCTAGAAGAAAGTGACATTACCCTGGATCTTTTTAACCATCTATCATACTTTAAATGACTTTAATAATGCCTTTTTCTGTTTTTAGAAGTATTTTTTAAAAAATTCCTCCAGTGGGTCCAGATGGCATTCAGACAGCACCTCTTTGCCCTGTACTAATAATCCCATCATCTCTCTCCCAGTCCACTGATTCATCTTTTGTGGCAGCAACCAATCCTAGATTACTTAATAATTATCCAGAAGCCATATTTTTAGCCCACAAACTGAACTGCTACAAGGAGACTGTCAATTTTATCCTTACTTCCGACCATTTATTTCCCTCCTCTTTGCAATTATATATCAGGGTGACCCACTGTAAACATTTTCAGGAAAACTATATTTTCTCCATCCATTACTGTTCTCTTTTCACTTTTATGCTTGAACACCGAAAGAACTCTAAAGTTGGAATGTCTAGAAAACCTTTTGATGCCTCTGTAGAACCTTGTATAGAACATGGAAGTTGAAAAGATCAGTTCATGTTTCAGGTCATGTAGCACATCACAAGAACAATTAATTGACCAGAGGAATATAGTATAATACAGGCCTTAAAGAGACTAAACTCTTTTAAGGATTTAGACCTGTCTTTTTATTAATTGGCTGAACTCATTAACTTTGATTGAGAATTCATTGTCAATGCATGTCAATCTATAATTGATTGACAATGCATTGTCAATCTATAATCTATACATATAAGATGTATATATGTATAATCTATACATATATAAGAACTCTTCAAAGAACATAAAACTAAAGGAGAGTTTCTAGAGCCCAAAGGCCATCTGGTAACTTTGGTGGCTCAGGCCAAAACCTGGGGTTTGAGAAGAAACCCACAGGGCATGGCCTATATTTGGCTGCCTCTTATTCTGCAATCCCAGAATCCTCCTCATCCCTTAAACTGCACCCTCAGAATTCAGGAGCAAACCAACAAATACTTTTGTTGCGGTTTTTCACCAATACATAGGAAACAAGAGACATGTTATTATAGAGGCTTAACACATCTATTTTCATTTACACCTCAATTCAAAACATAAAGCCCATGTCACACTGCACCAACGGATGCAAAGAGGATGTAAAACGGACAAAAAAGCTTGCCATCCGTTGGTTAACGCGATGTTCACTCGCTCATTTGGCTTCTCTCTATCCATCCAGCATCTGTTTTATTGAGTTTCATCTCGCTCAGAGTTTTGGCTTGCTCAACTTTTTGCGTGGAGAAAATGTTATCCAATTCGTCCGTTCTGCTCGGCTAGGCACTCGTATGGCATCGGTTCTGCATCCATTAGCTCCGCGTAATTGGCTAGCATCCACTGACGCAGTGCGCACGTCGCTCCGCTCGCGCAGGGAGGAAGTGGCACGGTGCAGAAGCGATGCCTGTGGATGCGACTGGAAAAGCTTTAAGAAAACGTATTCGCCAGAGAGCCTGATCTCGGGATATATAGGATGTCTAGAGGATGCCTAGGGATGCAAAGTGGACACCTAGGGGCAAACCTATACTGCCTTTAAAGGTGGGAGCAACTCACTTGGATTCTCCTTTTCAGCCAGCAGCCCTGCAGTGCAGCACTCTCGCCTTATCTGACTCTTTGCTCTTCCACACATCGTCATGGTCCACGTTGGTATACAACGTCTTTTTGGCAGCCCCATCCTTCGTGCAACAGGTGCGGAAGCATCTACGACTGGCTCTGTGAACTTACTCGGGAAGAAAAAGGGGCGGCAAGGCTTTTTGGGTTGGGAAGAGGTGTTGCCCAGAGAGCAGGGACCGACTGTCAACAAGCTGAGTGGTGGAGCTCCATGCGAGACACTCGTGCATTCCAGAATTCATGAGGTGCCTCAAGCCTGCTGGCTGAGTTGTGCAGCGGCGACACCCAGGACTTGACCAAGGCACACACCAATTTCCGCCCCCAGTGGACCTGGTCAAGTGGCATCAACTCTGTGCCACCTGGCCTCAGGGACCACCTTAGGCACTTGCCAGTATGGCGTGGAGGGTGCCACACAACACCATCAGCTATTGTTGGTCAGGAAGTTGGTGCAGGCCATCATCGAAGTACCTGGGGAGCCCCTCCATTGCCCCATCCTGGAGAAGGATGGAAGAAGTTTGCAGAAGGGTGGTATCAGAAGTTGGACTTCCCCCACACCGTTGGGCGCTTTGAAGGCAAGCCGTGGGCCTAGCACAGCGATGCCAGCCAAGTCGGCGTCACTTATTTCTTCAAAGGCTTCTTCGCATCATCCTTTCGCATGGTCGATGTTGCTTCAAGTTATGACATCGATGCTTCAGGCAACGGGTCAGCTCAGCTTCCCAAGGTATACAATGCCAGTCACCTCAAGGAGGAGGCTGGGCGCAAGACTCATATGGGCTCCCAGATCCACGACGCCCTGCCCCAACGCACAAGATGTTCTACTCATCGCTTGCGGTCGATGCACTTCTCCCTGAACTCCTCATGGCGCCCTTACACTCCAATATCACTCACCCGTGAGAGAGAGTCTTCGAATACGAGCTATCCAGGCAGGCAGGTGGTGGGAACACCTTTGGCATCCTGGCCAACAAGTTCAGTAGTTCTCACTAACCATGCAGCATCGTCACAGGACTGTGAGTGAGGAGATCATGAGAGCTTGCTGTTTCCTGCACAATCTCATGCGCACCTGCTACCCAGTCTTGCAGAAAGGGTTCGTGGACCTCCAACAGGCAACGGGGAATGGAGCGTGGGAATGGAGGAAGCGGCAACCTTGTACGCACTGAGGATGTGCAGGCCCAACGAGCCTCACGTGAGGGAAGAAGCAGCGCCCTCCTGACATGGTTTGCAACTCCCCGCTGGAGCCAGTGGAGTGGCAAAGACAGGTGTAGAATGCTTAATTGGATGCTTCCTTCAAGCCTGTCTCTCACTAGATGAGATTTTGCTGTTGTTGGTCTGGCCTACAATGACAGGGGATTTAATAAGAGTTGTGTTTATGTTGAATGTGTGGTCATGCGTTACATTGTTATTGTATAATAGGGCACAGTGTGTGTCAAGCTGGCGGGGTGGCGATCAGTCCCACTATGCTTGCCATGACGGATTTTTTTCCACTTTCCTCCCAAAGTATCCTGCCCATCCCCTATATCTTTCCTGCCAGATCATGTTCCCATTTCTACAGTTTCACCAGACTTTATTAAAAAGATGAGCAGTGTGATCACAATCGCTTTTTCAGAGTATGAAATGGTTCTGGCTCTCCTTGGTCGCTCGTTCCAGGGTGAGGGTCAGGTGCTGTGGAGCGTGGTGGTGGGCTGGAGCGTGCTTGTCTCGCTCTTCCGGCGAAGCGCGGCCCAGCCCAGAAGAGCGGCGTATGCCAGGAGCCGCGAACCGGTGGGGCCAGGGGGGGGATGGTGAGCCTGGTCCTCTTTGAGGGCTGAGCGATGGTGGGTTGCTGTGTTCGCATGGTTGTGGGGTTGTGGCTGACAGGTGAGGCTGGCAGGACCAGGCTGGCGGGGTGAGGGAGGAGGCCCAAGGCTGCGAAGGGCTGCAGGCAGGAAGGCACAAGGTGCTGGAGTCTGAGGAAGGCTGGCGGTGAGGAGGCACCGGTGCCGGAGGCTAGCGGAGGCTGGCAGGGAGGCAGGCACCAAGGCTGGCAGGGGGCTGGCAGGCAGGCATGACAAGGTGGCAGGCGATGGATGGCGCGGCTGAGGCGGCAGCGCAGGCTTTTGGCGGGAGGTGGCAGGGGGTGGCAGACAGGCTGGCGGCAGGAAGGCAGGCAGTCGTGTGTCTGGAAGCAGGTTTCCTCTGTAATGGCGACCTGTTTCTGATGCTTCGTTTACCTTCTGCGGGCTGACCATGCTCTCCCGCTGCGATTGCTCGGCTTCGGCTCGGCTTCCGTGTGCTCTGCGTGTTAGCTTGTTCACTTTCGCTCGGCATGCGCTCTGATTCGGCTTTTCGTTCCGGCTCCGCTCTTTCTGGAGGTCCCCGGGCTGGGATGTGCATCTGCTTCCATTGTTCATCCGCTGGGTTTCGTTCCGCATCGCTTTCCATCGCCTGCGTCCCTACCGCGGTCGTTGTTTATCGCTCCGGGTTTATGCATTTTTGCCCTTTGAGAGGGATACACGATGAACATTTTTCTCATCCGTTGTGTCCGTTTTGCATCTGTTGGGCAGTGTGACAGGGCCTTAAGGATAAGGCTGTGCAGTGCTTCAGATTGGAAGGCAAAAGGTAGTTCAGAGTGTGCAGGCCATAGATGGCATTCAGCAGGTTCTGACCAGTTCTGGAGAACCAGTAGTGGAAATTTTGAGTAGTTTGGAGAACCTCTGACTGGCCCTGCCCCCATCTATTTTCTGCCTCCTGAGTCCCAGCTGATCGGCTGAGTCTTCTTTTGTTGCCCTGCATAGGAGAAAGGAGCTGGAAAGCAGGTTAGTGGAGTGGGGAGGGAATTGGGATTTTGCAGTAATCTTCCCCCAGGAGTGGGGAGGTAATGTCCCGCCCATCAAGATGCACCCACCAAGCAACACCCACAGAACTGGAAGTAAAATTTTTTGAATCCCACCACTGGTGGAGGGTAACATATGTAGCACTCATGCGACTCCTGAAAGTAGCTGCCTTTTTTCCTGGGATTATTTACTGACCCATGCAACCGCAGCTACCCCAGGAAAATATATGTTTGATTTAAAAGGTTGTAAGCAGGGTCATCCATGTACATTTCTTTGACTTTGAATAGTGACTATGAAATAGTGACTATGGCTTTAGGCCACTGCCATGCCTTTTAAATCTTTCAATTGCTAGAAAATAATCTAAAGCTGAATCCTGAATTGTAAAATCTTCTCCCTGTCAGATGGAACCTATGGTTTCTACTTGAACCAAGTTTATAACTTTGATGCTGTTCATTTGTGCCACATTTTTATTGGTGTATGTTCAGCCTATATTTGGAAAGGCTTTTCATTACTGGCAGTTTTAGTTTATTCTCAATAGTCTTAGTTTACAATTTCAGCAGAATATAATAGGGAATACCGTATATACTTGCATATAAGCTGACTTTAGAACGTGTTTTTTTTTTCCAAATTTGGGGGTTGGCTTATACGCGCATAAATCTGATTTATCAGTGGCCGTGCCTCGATTTGCGCCGGAGCAGCGACTTAGTGTGGCGGCTTCCCGCAATGAGAGTCTTGGCTCTCGCACNGCAACTTTTGCCTCGCCGCCTTTCCCTCTGGGCTTCACTTCTGCTGTTCAGGGAAGTCGCGCCCAAAGCCCTGTCCTCCCAGAATCTTTCTGACGGTGAGCCTTGATGGTGAGATCAGGGGTTGAACACCATGGTATTTGGGGGTCGGCTTATATGCGAGTTTTTGCAAAATTCCTCATTTTGGGGCAGTTTCTTAAGGGTCGGCTTATATGTGAGATCGGCTTATATGCGAGTATATACGGTAGATTAAATAAACTAAAATCAACACAGTTACAATCTTTATGTTGATTGACATTGCTAACCGATGTCAGCAGAACCCATTTGGTGGAGAGGTGATATAGTGGATCTGACAGATAAGAATTCAGTGTTTCTATTCTCATTACAGTATTTGAAATTCAACTCTCACTCGAAACTCTTCAATCAAAAGAGCTGTTGCTCATAATTTCTTTTCACACTTTAAGGATTATTAAAATCACTATCAACATATTGCTAGCTCATATGAAGAAAAAGGCTTAATTTCAAAGTTCATAGTTAAAAATTGTTCTTCATAAATTTCTGGTTCTCTTAGGAAAGCAGTTTGAGGGTGTCAGTTTTTGAGTGGAAAATTAGAAAAAGAAATAAAGAGTGTTCTGTCCTCCCACCTGCATTTTCTTTTTCTTCTTAAATTTTAAATGAAACATACAGATATCAGCAACACACTGATAATAAAAAAGATTAGAATAGGAAAAAGTAAATGAGAAATACACAAACTCAAAGCAACACAGCTATTGATTTATAATAATTAAGAGATAAACAGTTAAACATTAAAACAATTCTTGTTAAGAGTAAAACTTGACTCCTGGTGAGTTCATGTGAATATTCTTTAAGGACTTTTGGTAATAGGGTGAAAGCAATTTTCTTTGATTTCTCCCGATTTATTTTTGTTTTACTTCCCAGTCTACCTATAGGTCTGATATTCTCAAGTAGTCTTCTATCCATGAAATCATCAATGTAGTAATATTTGAAGATAATTTGGAGGAATTGCTTTGGGATTCTTGATGGCCTTACTTGCACAGTAGAGAGGAAAAAACACAACTTTAGATGCAGAGCAAAAACAGAGATTTCCTTCCCAACATTATAGGGGTAACGGGAGGATGATGTTATATATTCTTGCTCTCTCACCTGAAAGACAGCTGGTCCTCACACTGGGTGGGCTGCAAGCTTAGAAACATTTTCTTGAGAATGAGCCAAATCAAATCAAATCCATTTGCAGGTTTGTTGCAATAGCTTGTTCTCTTTTAAGAGGGAAGTCAATGAGAATGGGAAGAGGAAAGGAAGGAGGGGAAAGAGGAAAATTGCCATTTCTCCCCTTCCAATTAGATTGAAGTTTCCAACATCTAGAAAGCAAAAACAAAGGATTAGATGTGGTGGTGTCAGCAACCTCCTGCTCAGGGGTAGGAATCAACCAGTGTTACCACTGGTTCAATGACTATGTTTTGTGTGTGCTGTGCATATGTGTAAAACCACCTTAGGTTGTGTCACCCGGCAGCTGAAAAGCACTGCACGCAGGTGCGCAGCGTTAGAAAAACCTCTTTTTTCCTGCTTTTTCAAAGCAAAGCATCTGAGGTTGAAAAAGCAGGAAATTAAAGACAGGTAAGAGCCTGGGCGGACAGGTGGGCCAAACAGCAGCAAACACAGATGTCTGCTGCTCTTCAGAGCTACCTGTTCTTTAGAACCCAGCAAAAATGGTAGCATCCTACTCCTACTGCTGCTGTTATATGTGATGGTAGGAAAGCCTTTTCACTCAGGAATGGGATGTTTTGTATTCCTGACAAGGGAAGACTAAGGAAGAAAAGCAAAGTTAAGCCCCTGTCCCACTGCACCAACGGATGCAAAGAGGATGTAAAATGTTAAAAAAAGCTTGCCATCAGTTGGAAAATGCGATGCATCCGTTGTGTACTCACTGCATACGTGTTTCATACGCTCTATC
>BHFT01071790.1:0-26254 GCA_004320025.1 Laticauda laticaudata | reverse complement strand
TTTCTGAATCTGAGAAATTAGTGCGTAAATCACAATACAAAGTGATAGAAGTTTCCCACCCAATAGTTCAGATGAAATCTTTATTAGAAATTGTGAATCATTGATCATGTGAGGCATGTTTCAGGTGGTGATGATGAGGCCTCTGTCTGTTGACCTTGGCATCCTTTGATAACGGGTTGCAGTTGCACAGAGACAAAGAAAGCTAAGCGAGAAATAGAAACCTAACTCTGATGTATGGCTTCCCCCCCCATTTCACAAAGAAATTGTAACACCTCTGCAGGTATCTGCTATCCGCATTAGATTGGGCACTCATGATAGGGATGCGAAAGGAGAAAGTAAATGACAGGAGACGAAGTTTTCGGGTAGAGTGTGCCCAGCGTTCGGTACGACTCTTTCTCATCTCATGCTCAATCAAAAGGATCGTCGGTGAATTGTTTGTTACAGAGCCTAGGTCAAGCCCAGTCAAGACAAAAACACATTGATTTTTAATGAGCTCAGTATTAAGCAAAATTCCAGGTCAGACAGGACGCAAGATTACAATTCAATCAGGGATATTCCTGCTTTACAAAGCTGCATGCTAAACAAAATAATTGACAATGTAAGGTAAGCTATTTCTTACAGATGTTTAACTCCTTGTCCCTGTATGTGTCCTGCAAAGGTCACTTGAGGAGGACAAAAAGGGGAAAGGGCTCAATGGATTTATACGTGAGTGATACAATGAATTCAAATGCTGTAACAATATATAGTTGCAATGATACAAAGTTGCAAACATTATGAATGCCACATAGTTACTGCATCTCCTCTGTTTATTATTATTTATGACGAAATCTTCCTTGTCAAGAAGACAGGAACCCTTTTTTCTGAAATGTTCATTTGTCCCAGTCATCTAAGGCAGGGAGTGCGACCGTCAGCGTCAAGGCGTTGTCCAAGGCGTGGCTAACTCAGCAATGTATTTTTCTCGCCCTCGGTGTATAAGGATTATACCATGACGCTTGCATACACATAACATTAGCATTATGGAGGATAATTGATTTTTCAAAAATTGCAATATTCTATTAAAACAACAAGGTCTATAATACATATCATATATAATTATTCATTAATGGTCCTGCCACAAGTGCAGTTAAAAGGGTTAACGCCGATTGTGAAGATAGAAAACAAGTCCTTGATACCATATACATGTTTAACCTTCGTTTTCTCTATCTTTTAAGCGTTTTTTCTAATTCATAGAATCCAACACACTCCCCCTGCATCAGCACTATAAAACAACATTTTTTCTTAAGCGCAGCACACGAATCCCCCTTTGTTTTAAATAACCAATCTAAGCCTCTACGATTTTGCAAACTACTTCTGAGAGGGACGTCAAGGAGTTTGTAAGCTGTAATTGATTATCAATTTCGTAAAAAAATCATCATCAATGACTGACCCAAGAGCTGTAATTTTTTGTTCAGAGACAGCTAGTCCTGCAATGCCCGTGGCTGCACCCGTGGTGCCCGAGCCAAGCAGCTAGACCTAGATGAGAGTACTAATAATTTCCCGCTTTGCTCTGAGCGGGGTATTCCATGGTGCTGCTAAGATATAAAATCATCAGAGTTATACACATCAATTTTTTGTATAAAGCCAATACTTGAATGACCAAAATGATTTGATTTAATAAGTTCATCCACCGTATAGACCACACTGCTAAGACCGGTGTTGACAAGCCCAGACAGAATTTATGCCAGGGATAAAATACATCCTTTCAGCGTGAGTTATAATCTCCTCCTGATAGTGGTGTAGACTGGACAGATAATCGCATATGTAGGTTCAGACAAGTCAGGCCAAGGCACGGTTTAGGCAGAAGATACCACTTACAATGAATGCTTAAAATATGACATATTGTGAGTGAATTGGTGGAATATTTCCCAAGCAACAACCGACCCCAGTGATGGAAGAAACAGTAATAGTGGAGTTCCCAATTGGCAAGCGTCTGTGTGATGTGAGACATTAGCCAATGGATATCTTGGAAGCAAAGGCTCGTAAAAAGGTGGAGAGGCAAAATACAAATTGCCAACATGTGGAGGCACTTGTAAATTTGAAGAGTTCAGCAAGCACATCAGGAAGCTTTGGATCAAGGGAATCAATGGTTAACTCCTGTGTTATGGGTTGCAATGAATGGAGATTTAATAACCTTTCCATGTGGTCCCACCGGGTTAGAGTGAGGGAGTTCCAATGTGACGTTGAATGTTAAAAAATATTCTCCATAATGCTTTTCTGTCAGTGCTTTTTAGGCGGACAGCCCATTTCAGCCAGGCTGTCCCAAAGGGTACTTTTCTTGCCTTGGCTACTGAACCTTATGGTTACTGGGTTGCATTTGGCCATTTTTCATAACTGCTATGGAATTATCCATGTGGTTGCATTTTTTGAACCAGTAATGAATCACCTTAGTGCCTGTGATCCCAATAATATGTCAGTTGAAACACACGACAGGCTTTGCATAAAGTAATCTAAACCCGGCGCGGGGCGGGGGGGCCCCCCGCAATCGAGGAGTCGTGTGGGCAGAGGACTGAGTATTGGAAACGGGCTTGTCCGGGGCGATACGATAAAACCTATATTTATTTACAACTCTATACTAGCTCCGTTGGATGAGAAGCGAGTTGTAAGCGGTGGAGCCTACAAGCAGTTTCTGCCAAACGAATTGAAGTGGTGGTTAGAAATCTTTCTGTGCGAGAAAGAATTGGTTGCTAGAGCTTAACGAATGCTTGAAAAGTCTTTTTTATAATCAAGTAATATATATTTTCTGTGAGGCTTTCGCGGATCATCTGCGACCATTCTTTTGAAGCGTTGTTTGTTGACAGGATTCAGAGTTCGGATATATAAAAGCATCACAAGTAGGAGAGAGGATGTGACAAGTTAGTTGTAGAAACGATTTACGAGATGAGAAAGGAATGCAATTAGTAGAAAAAGGATAATAATTCAATAATGACAATGAAGATTATTTGGTCATTCATCAAGGAGTTAATTGGGTTTGGAGGAACCATAATTACAGAGAGGACATTTAGGGTCCCCTATATCTACTTGACATAGAGAAAAATTTTAATCGTTCTTTTCCATAGAAGAGTAAGAGGAAAAAAGAGCGAGTCGATTAGGGTTCTGTAAACAAAAACAGAAGTGACAGAGTGAAAGCTATGGGTAGCATTTTCATGACGATACCCACATGGAACAAGTTATATAGCCTTTCTGTTATGAAGTGGCTTTGAACATGAATAATCTTTGAACAGGAAGCATAGGTTTGTTGAAGTGTGTGTGAATATAAGGGATAGATTTATGGTGAAAGATTATTATGCCAACAAAACAATTAGCGACGTCACTATCATAATTAATAAAGCGAAATTCTTAATGTGCGTCCAAGTGACATGTTGAACAAAGGGTATAGGTGGATGCATGAATAAGGTAGAAATTGCAAAGAGGATATAGGCAAGAATATCAGGAAAGCATTTAAGATAGATGGTGTAGCGGAGGAGGAATTCCCATGATAGGTGTCTTATCGCCCGGACCAGGGACCCAGCAAGTGGTTTTGTTACTGGTAGGTCTACAAATCCCGTCCTCTCTCCAAGTGAGAAGTGCTCAGCGGGACCCTGCAGGCAGGGATCTGGTAATTGCTGATAATGTACCCAGAGGTTGCTCGTAGGGGAGTGTGAGTGGGGAGGAAAAAATTATACGGTGAAGCAGCAGAAGTAGAGAGACATGGCCAGCTTCAGATAAGAAAAATTAAAGTTAAAGACAAATGTTAGAGAATTTTGCAATGCTGGGAGTTAGGGGTTTTCCCGCCCAACGAATCTTCAGAGCACGTTTCAGAGATAAGTGAGCTCGTTCCACCAATAGCCTGCCTTGCAGCTGTTATAGGAATCCCAAACTTTGTGAGTTACATCCCATTGTTACAGAATCCTTGGATAAGCAGAACTCGTATAGGCAGGGTCCAGTTGTCTTTTGATATTCTTTTTTGGACGTCCCAGCAAGGCAAAGGTTACGGAATGACATGATTTGATGGACATGTTTACAGCTTCTCCCCTTTGAGGAGGTAGGCCAGAATAAATTCCTTGATATGTATCAATGAAACGTGCAATATTTCCAAGGGCAAAGTGGATACTGAGTTACATCCATTTGCCAAATTTCACAAGCTTTTAATCTCTTAGGATTTACTCCTATTGGAAATGGACAGTGTCCTTCGCTTACTATAGTGCGGCATTGATGAATAATGCAGCAGCTTCTGCCTGAGTTGAGAAGAAAATTGTTTTGTGTAATGCCTTCTTTATTTTGTGATAAAATAGTCATGACTTTGGGGCTGCTGTCAGATTACTTAAATTGATTTACCTGACTGCAGCTGCTGCTCAGCTTGCGCTGCCAATCTTGGTTTCCCTCCTGTAATTATACAGGAAAGGTTTGATGCGTCCTGGATATGTGCTAAAAAATGGGATACGGTACGCGCTATTGATACATTTTGTAGCAGGAAGCATCAATTTTTAACAAAAGGAACAGATATGCTAGGACTAAATAGGCTTAGATATATATTTTTTCAACACATCTGAGAAATGTATAAGGAAGTCTACTATTACAATTAAAAGGAGCTTTTTGAAAACTGTTAAATGCAATAAGAGATGCAGCTAGTTCTGCTTGGTGCGCAGAAGATTGCGAGAGGGCGTGGTAAATTTTAATTTTCCACTCTCCCTCTTGTACCATTGCTATAAGCCCATACATTTTCCCCCCATCTGCATAAAGCGGTAGGGTGCATCTACTAATGGAGAGAAATGAAGGCGGGGGATTGCCATTCAAAAGGGAGAGTTTAAGAAAAGTGAAACCTGGGGTCCGCTGGTAAATGGCAAGAAATTTCTCCTGGTCCAGCTCTTTAAAGCGTATGTAGTTCTGTCTGAATTACACCATAAGCATTTCCCACGTTGGTCAGTGAGCAAGAGTGAATATTTGAAACAGGCTCACATTCCCCATGAATTGTTTACATCTTTGTCGACCTTTAAGATTCAACTGGAGGAATATGCAAGAGGCTTTACTAGTGATATGTGGTCCGTGGGTGGGGTGCTAGACAAATGCAGCCATTCTAAAATCAGACCTGTGTTGATGAATTTGCATAAATAACAGCTGTTGGTCTCTGACAGTATTTAGCAAAGAATTTGATAAAGGGCAATTCTCCTATAGCTCTATCCACCCATCGAGTAGCAGGAATGGGAATACGTCTTTTAATGCCCTGCAACTGCTCCATTATTTAGAATGATAACATCAGACGAGCTTTACCTTGGGTTGAGGGCATTAAATAAGAGGAGTAATGTAGCTGTGTCAAACCCAAATAAGGACGTGCCCAATTTAAGTTCCTAGGAACTGTTTTTGTAAGATCACAAGTGTGGGTTCGGGGGTAAAGTGTTGGGAGGGGAGGGAAGGAACAGCAGTCTGAGCATAGTAACTTTAACCTAAATGGGGAAAGGGCTGGTTTTGGATTTACTTTTTCTGGTGCTATTGAGCCACACATGCTTTAACCTAGAATGGAAGGTCAGCACTGGCAGAGTTTTAAATCCGTCCCTTTGGGCCAGGTTGCATGATACCAATATATCATTCCATGTAAATGACTAGACTAAAAAAATGAGATATTATGTCCCTGTATGGGTTTAGGCTAAATCACAAATATTGACCACATTGTTGGGCTGTTTAACATGCCTGCGGTAAGACTTTCCATTGATATCGTGTGTAGTCTCTGATTATTTAAGGTTGGTACTGTAAAAGCCACAAATAAATTTCTATCTACTGTGAATGGGAAGGAGAAAACAGTCTTTTACAATCAATAATGATAAGGTCATACTCTTGACGAATTATGGTAGGATTTGGGAAGACCACATTGAGGGGTCCCATTGAAAGGAGGACGAATTCACAGCCTTAAATCCTGAAGGAGGCGCCAAGCGCCGTTTTTCTTATTTAATAACAAAACGTGAGGTATGATATGGACTCAATGAAGTTCTCAAGATGACCTTTATCTAATGTATCTTTGAACAAGAGAATGTAAGCTCAGCTTATAGAAGGGAGAGGCCACTGATCAATCCACACAGGTTATTGTGAGCTCAAATGCAAGTGAAGGTCAATGGTTAGTGGAGGGTTAAGTTGGTGCATTAAACTGTGACATTAAAGTCTCTTCCCCACAAATTAGCTTATATACAGAGGAATTACAGCTGGTTTAAATAGCAACACATTGAGACTCAGGGAATGGGCTTTTACCCAGTTTCTGCTAATGCGATGTCTCCTGGAGTCCCCCACTCCTCTCACGCTCGGTGCCACATCTGCAGGCCAGGTGTTTTGGCCACCTCCGTTTGGGATGATGGAATATCCGCTTTCCAGTTCAAATAGCCAAGAAGGATCGACCAATTCAATAAGAAGGTGTTACAGTAGGTTTTGGTTGACTGATTGCGTCTTTCAATTGCATAGAGTTGCTCTTCGTTGTTGGTCTAAGAGCACATCATTTTTGCCAACATCCCCCTCATTCTTAGTAAACTTCTATTATTAGCTAGTACAACAGACACACATCAGACAATACAGTGGGATCATGCAGAAAAGGTAGAGGCAAGAATACCTTGTTCAGCTAACATCCCTTACAGGAAAAGACTAGCAACTGGAAATTAGGAGGCATATGAAAATGGCGTGCTTCTGAGATACCAAAAGAGAAAATACCGAGAAAACACCAGAGTGAAGCACATCAAGTAACTGTAAAAATCTATCATTAAACATTTCATTACTGCAAAAAAATTCTACTACCAGTAGCATACCAAAAAACTATTTGATTAAATTATACATACAAGAATTCGCAAGCCGATAAGAAAGGAATAAAAGTGTGGCCAAAAAATGATCACTCATGGACAGCCTTTTTTGTCGTTCAGGACCTGGCACCCTGCCTTCCTTTTCTAAGTTTCCAGCTTGATATCTAAAATAAGATTTGTAATTATTTCACGGGCTATTGCTTGATTTTTCTCTCTCTGATCTCACTGCACCTAGCTTATTAAGGTCCGCAATTGATGAGCCCTTTTGGCATCGAAGGCATTTAGCAGATTTGGTTATACTTTTTCGTGTGAAGGTCTGCTTTTAATCTCTTTTTAAATTCAGTGTTTTATGACATAGTGGAGCGGTTACAAATGTCTCTCTCTCTTTTCCACCTCTACACTAGTAAAAACAAGTTTTCTCGGTTTATTATTCCCTCTAATCCAGTACTTCGAAACTGCAATGAAGGATAATTTAATAAGAGTGCACTATAGGCTTTTGTTTTTAATTAAATCAGTCTCATGATCTTGATTTTAATTCCCTGTGAGAACGTCTCTAAGCAGAGTTCCAAAAGTGGATATGAAACATGTGAATAACGTCCGTGACAGACAATTTCGCGATACCTTCTCGCTCTCAATAACTTGAGAATACCTTTGCCATGCACAAAGGCGCCAAACCGAGCCTTCCAAAGAACTGCTGTGACTAATCTGCACAGACCTTTTCTACTGATTCCGCGCGTGGGAGCCGCACAGTGTGTAAAATGGAAGAAACCATGCACGATCATACAGCTCTATATGGATTGTATTGAGTAATTTATTCTTCGTTTGTCGGTGTTTTTGTCTCCCTATTATTTTCATATTAGCCTCCTTACATTGTTTACTCCTCCTCACTCGTATTTAGTCCGATGTCCCGTGGTAATGGACTACGCTTGTTTAGTAGGTATTCTTGGCCACGTGTCTTATTGCCCATCAGACCACCTACTTACTGAGTCTTGTAGGCGTGTGGGGGCTGGCATCCGGCCCACGGTTGTGTCTGTCTGTACTAGCTAATACAGAATGTACAGTTACTGAGGGGATTAGGTATCTGGCCTCCACATGGCGCCAAAAAATTTCATGTGGATGCACTATAACAGACAAACAAGAGAAAGAGAACTCTAGTGACATCTCGTGACAAGACCAATACAGTTCCAAAGAGCCAAACTTAACCTGTCACGTGTGTTGAGACGAATCACTTTCATATGCGGCTATTGGATCTGAGCGATTTAATGAAAGTTTACCAATCATACCAAGTGACGTTCCCGCATAGTGTGCCCATACACTCTGCTTACCTAGGAATGCTCTGCGACGACGACGAGCCCGAGCGCGAGCAGGAGAGTGAGTGGGGAGCTCTCGAGACTTCCGCCCATTAGCCACAGACTAACCTGTGTGCCACATAAGGACCCTCCGCTTTCCACCTCTAGTTCTCACCAGAACGTTGCTACTGTTCTAGTACTAAGATATAAAAAGCAACTATGCTTTCCTCCTGATAAAAAGAGCCTCCCATTTCTTTGCGCGCGGAGGAGAGAAACACCTTTTTCTTGCCCGATGTACTGAGTGCACAAGTGTGATACTCCCTCTCGTACCACATAGCTATACCTGCAAATATGTAACGTGAACCATACAGGATAGAATTGAGTTCCAGCTGTTGACCTCTCCTCTTCTGAAGCATTGTGAACCTTTACAGTTCTGTATGGAGACGTAGAGCGCGACCTATCTAGCTCTCACAAACCATTCATGCGACCTAATAATAATGCCCCACAAGTTTTTAATGTGTTCGATAGAATTGCAAAAACGCGCTAGGCTGCCACCCTGAAGGGTCTCACTCTATATGACATTCCCATCTCTCCTCCATTCGTCTTTCATATCGCGCCCCGTAGCACTCAGGTCTTCCCGACCAAATCCTAACATATTACTGGCCCCAAGAAGTACAGTACATATCATTATCTCAATATTAGACATGGGCAACTGTTTTGTCCCCATTTCGCCGATGGCAGCGTCGTCTATAATGAGAGTATCTAGTCTCCCTCTAACTAATCCCACAACTCACTGTGTGCGTGGGAAGAACTAAACCTCAAGTTGAATAAAGTCCAACCCAGATACAGTTGCTTGACACAGCCTGACGAGGGGTTGCTGCAAGTTAGGACCAAAACCCAGAAGGCATTGCCTGAGGTCGGATATTGTGTGGGTATTCTGATGGAAACCGTGAGCAGCATGGGTGAACAGGTGAACATAGTCCAACATTGGAACCCCGCCCATCTTTAATTAACATACTATCATTCCTTACCCAAGGATGATGGATGCATTGGAGTTGATTGCGGTGCTCGCCAGGGCCAGCACGGAGCACAGTTAGCTGCGCTTGCTTTGAAAAACTCTGCCGTGCCTAACCGTACCAATGCTGCTCGTCGATAACGCAAGAGCTCCTCTACAATGGAGCGCCACCAGAAAAGTTACCAATCAAACCACCCTTTTCCTATTAGGTTACAAGTTACTGCTTCAGCTGCTGTTCTTCCCTTCCCTTCCCAACACTTCCCCCGGAAACCCACACTTGTGATCTGATAAAACAGTTCCTAGAACCTTAAACTTGGGCACGTCCTTATTTGTGTGTTTGACCACAGCTACATTAGTCCTCCTCTTTTTTCCTCACACCAAGGGTGAAGACCCCTTCTGTGTTATCATTCTAAATAGGAGCGTTGGCAGCATTAAAAGACGTTCCCATCACTGGCCTACTCGCATGTGATCGAGCTATAGAAGAATTGCCCTGTTATCAATTGCTTTGCTAATACTGTTCAGAGACCAACAGCTGTTATTATGCAAATTCATCGACCACAGCGTATCTGATTTTAGAATGGCTGGCATTTGTCTCACACCCCGGACCACAATCACTAGATAAGCCTCTGCATATTCCCAGTGGGATGCCCTTTAAAGGTCCGACAAAATGATAACAATTTCAGGGATGTGAGCCTGGTTTCAATTATTCAATCCCTTGCTAAACTGACCCAACCCGTGGGAAGATGCCTATTGGAGGGCTGCAGCTTTGTGGCCTGCCTCTAATGGAAGTACCTGACCACCTGCAAATGAGTAGGAGAAGAGGTCTTTGTGCCCACAAGTGAGAAGGAAAAAGAAACAAACATGGCTCCAACTTCCTGAAAGGAGGAAGTGCTGCGTAATGTATATTCTTAAGGAGCCCTTCTTACGTCTAGTGTATGCCACTGCCGGCTGCTAAGTGTCATGGAAATGCGGAAGTGGCAGAAGTCAGCCAAACACAATGTCCGGGACCTGTGAACCAGGGTTGTTAACCTCTTAGAATAAATGATGGGTTCCAAACAAGAACAAACCCTATCTGTGAAATTGAACAAAGATCCTGTCTAATGGAAAGAGTCAGCAAGCCTTGGAATAAACCTGCCATGCGAAATGAGTGGAAAACGAGAACATACCCTTCAGAGTCAGGAAAATGGAGAGACGCTGTTCTAAAAGCGGCGCTTCAAAGGGGGCCTTTTGTTAAGGACATTAAGGACCGACATGAAGGTCTCAGGAGGATACCTGTGAATCATTGTGCAGGTTGGAGAATGCCCTTTTTCAAAAAACCTCCTGATTTGAAGGGTTTGCATGGCATAAGGAAGGAAGCGAACCCATGAGAGAATGAGGAAGGGCCGCCAACCTGCTCTGCGTAAGATGTGGGGGGCCCAAACTTTTTCTCCAGCCATGGTGAAGGAATGCTAAGAACTTCTGCCAACTGGGCCTGATAGCAGGAGAAAGAGACCACTCCCTAATCGCACCATGGGAAAAAGGCTTTCCAGGCGTGGCATCATAGATGTGCCTTGTGAGAAAGGTTTTGCAAGATGCCAGGATAGTGCTCGGATTGACCTTTCTGAAGATCAGCCTCCTCTAGCCGCTGCCACTCAAGTGCCATATGGTCAGCTTGAAAGCCACTGGGCTCTGGATGAGCAGAGCCTCACTCGGTGAGGGAGATTAGATGGGCAAGGATCTCCAAGGAAGAAGCCACAGATAGTGTTACCAGGTCTGCAAACCAGGGCCTCCTTGGCAATAGGGTGCCAGGGGAGTGAGCTCCGTCGTTTCCTCCAACAATCTTCTTGAATTAGCTGGCCAGAAGATGAGAAGTGGAGGGAAAGGCATAGAGGAGACCGCTTGGGCCATCTGCATTGGGAAAAGAGCAGCATATGGTCCCCACGGCTTCGCCTGGCAAGGAAATCCTGCGTGAAGAATCTGGCAACTTTGGGTGTTTTGAGGAATGGAGAAGAGCATCCACCTCCGGTTGTTTCCGAATCTGAGGGAAAAGTCCTGAATAGGGAGAATGGAGAAATGGACCATTGCTGCCTTGGTTCAAACTAGGCTCCTTACTGAAGCCAGTCGGCCTGGACGGGTTGTCGTAACCCCGGAGATGTGCGTCCGCCGAGATGACAACAGGTTTTTTCTTCGGCCCATTAACCCAACCGTTGAGCCTCTCTTCGTGAGAGACCATTGGACCTCATCCCTCCTTGCAGTTTGATGTGAGGCCCTTTGTGGCCCCATGATATACCAATAAGGACTAGAAACATTGAGAGCCGGTCAATTGATTGCTGAAATGCTTTGAGAGCCAAAAAAAATGGCCTTCTGAGCTCTAGCTATTTTATGGGAAGGAGTCATGCTCTGACCTTGCCGACCAAACTCCCTGCAGCTATTCTGGCCCTGCATATGGAACCCCAACCAGGATGGTGCTTGGGCAGTTGGTGGTTATCACTAGCCTGTCGGGTCCCTGAACAGGAGTCCCTTCCAGGACTGAAACAGGGAACACACATCAATCAAGAGATCTCGGGATGTGTTGTGGCAGGAGCAGGACCTTGAGGTATTGAGTGGCTGGTTCCTGCCTCTTGGAAGGGGAACATGGAAGCGATGGGAGTGGAGCTGAGCCCATGGGACAGTGCCAATACAGGAGACCATCTTCCCCAGCAGCGACAGGAGACAGTTTGATGGTGCTGATCTGGCTGATGATCTCTGCAAGGCTCTTTCCATTGAAGCTGGGGCTAGGAAAACTGGCACAACCGTGGTATCAATGATTGCTCCAGGTGTTGCAATTTGGTTGTGGGAGAGACCCTGGCTCTGGTTTTTTGGTGTTGATGGAAAACCATGATATCTGGGATATGACAGGGTAATTTGCAGATCCCGATGAGCACATGGATGGCAGGAGGACAGAATCAACATAGTCGTCCAATTTAGCCATTGGGATCCTTACTGGAACAGAATGCCAGAGATGCCATCAATGTTGGCCAGAACCTTTGTGAAGGACCCTTGCAGCTGATGAAAGCCAAGGAAGTGCTTTTGTATGGTAATGTGGACATTCATGATAACACGAAATGAAAACATGCCAATGCATGAAGGCCTAATGCGGGATATGCGAGGTAAGCCTCCATGAGATCAGTGGAAGAGAAGAGTTTGCTCTCCCAAACACTCTCTAAAATAGAATGCAGAGTCTTGTTCATTTTAAATCGCCTGTATTTTACAAATTGGTTGAGGAATTTTAGATCAAGGATGGCTCACCGGCTTTGGAACAATGAAAAGGTGAGAGTAAAACCTACATGTCCCCATTGAGAGGGGGGAAACAGGTTGGATAGATCTGATGTCAAAAAAGAAGGTTGTTGAATTGGCCTGATTCATGAGGGCTTGCTTGAAATGTCCCAAAGGACAGGACAGATCAAACAAATTTTTTTTCTTAGGGATGGTGTTAGAAGTCCAATTGTAAACCCTGACCTAATTAAGGCTGACAGCACCAAGGCATTCACCGTTGACTCCCTTCCCATTAGAGGCCAAAGAAGGCTAGGTGACCCTCGATGGATGGGGAGAAATTGAGGATTACTTAGGAGCGATGGAAAGAAATGACCCCCCCTTCCCCCTGAAAGGGCCATTGGACCAGCAGAAGTTTTGCTTCAGAATACTTCCATGCATTGGTTTGGCATTGGGAGTACGGGCCTCTGAGTTCTCTGGTTGCTACCACTTCACTTTCAGTAAAAGATAACTTTTCTCTAAATTAAAGAGTCTAAGTATTTCTTTCTTCGATGGAGCACCGCCTGACACTCTCAGTTAATCTGTGATTCTGTGAGAACTCAATCTGCCTGCCTGCTTTGCCTGCTTTTGGGTAAAAGTTGCTCTTTTTTAATAAAAAAAATTAATATTTACATATTTATAATATTTACATACAAGCCATGCCCACCCAGTCACATGATCAAGCCACACCCACAAATTAGGCCACACTCACAGAACTAGTTGTTAAGCAATTTGAATCCCACCCGTTTGAGCTACTTTATTTTCCCAAGAATCAAGGTCAGCTCTTCAGTTCTTGTGACTTCAGATTTAATTCTGAGATCATAATCCGTATCAGCACAACAAGCAGACTGCAGATTAGAATCAATTCAAGAGTTGTGAGATGTATTTTATCCTTTTCCTACAGATAAAACAGCAGCAATTGACAGATTAATTAAAGTGTTGAACTGGCACTGGGGAGACCCAGGAAACCCACTTGATGAGTTTAGGAGTCACTTTTTGTAATCCAATTTACTTTGTTCCTCAGATTTTTGGAGAAGAGTGGGAAAGCTATGCACATTAGCTTAAGCCCCTGAATGAAAGGTTGGATATCTAAATTACCTAAAAAAAGACTGTTAAATCTGCTTCAGAAGGATTAACCAGCCCTCACTCCACCACCCCACCACAGAATATCTAGATCTGTTGATGTGAAAAAGTATCACTTCAGAATATTTAAGATTATTATTATTAGACATGATTGCCAGAATCTTGTCCTGACAAGCAAAATATATTTAGGTGAGATTGTGGTCTCTTGACAACAGATCACAGTACTTAAGGTTTCTAAAGATTATAATTTGTTTAAAAAGAAAAATAATAATTAATCCCACTGCTCATGCTGTTTTTGTGCAAAATAATTCACTTTTGATGCACATAATTTAGAACACCCTCTTATCTAAATCAAATTTACGCCAAGTAAATTACAGATTTTATCATACCCTTTACCTGATTCTCTATTCGGCTACCAAATTGCACTTTTTATTCTTTCCAAAGCAACAGAAGGTAAAAAAAGAAATTATGAGAAGTACACTGAGGAAACTCTCCATCAGCAAGGTAACTTTCTCAAAAACAAAATGGAATGGGACCAATTTTGTTGTAGCAAAAGAAAGACTTGAGATTTGAAAACCAGAAGAAGAAAGATTGAAGTAAAAATAATGGTCTGGATCAGGCTAAGGGCTGCAGAGAATAACACACCAGGAAGAATTTGTCAAGTGCACCTCTATAGGAGTGACAATTTGAAAAAACAGCTCAAAATGCTTCCAGCTGCTCCATTCTCATGTGACTAAAGTGCAGCATCTGCAACCAGCCCTGTGCTTTCTGGTACACACCTGCAGAGACAGATACATGCACACCCAATGCAAAGCAATATAAACTGAAAGTAGAAGCAGAAATACATTTGTAGTCAGGAAATATATGTTACCTAGTTGTGCAGGAAAAATAAGATGCCTCCCATGATCATTGCTGGTAAATAGGTTGGAAAGAATTCCAGAAGCCTTGCCCTGCACACTTCCTACTGTGTCACTTGGTTGGTCATTTTCCCCTAAGAAAAAGGGTTTTGTTTAATTTTTATTAGAAACATAATAAAAGGCAAATGTGTGAAATCGTCTGTGTGTGTGTGTGTGTGTGTGTGTGTGTAACAAACACTGTACGACAGAAAAAAAGGCAAAGAGACTGTGCGTGTCTGTGCAGCCCTTCATGAAGCACTGGAGGGTGGGAATAGAAATGTTGAGTTTATCTGCAACTCCTTAAAGCAATGCCAATTCTCTAGATCACAAATACACGCACAAACATGGTAAAGAATCTCATTTTTCTTGATAGAGAATTGGGTTTAAGGAGCAGACTATGCAAAGTCTACATCAACGTTCATCTGATATCATGGTGACCAACATCAAATTCATTATTTTATATTTAGCTCTCCATAAACTAACATCAGAATATAGATTTAATACTTATAAATGACCATGTACCATCAAGTCATTATCAATTATTAGTGACCACATTGACCAAGGGTCTTCAAACTTGGTAAGTTTAAGACTTGTGAACTTCAACTCACAGACTTACTGAGCTAACATGACTGGAGGAAGAATTCTGGAGTCTCAAAGCTGTCAAGTTTGAAGACCTCTGACATAGACTTTCGCTATGATGATCTGAGTCTCATCTCATCTTTCAGGTCTTCTGATGCTTAGTCCACCAAATTTCCCTCCCCAAAAGTCTTGCTAAACTGCCTCATTATGGTGGGGAATTTCTGGGATTGATAAACAAGGAATATTCAGAATGTGTGCAAAGTAGGATCACTCAAGATCTAAAGGTTATCCCAGATGCCTAGCTAAAGCATGGAGGTACCTATATGGAGTAACAGTGATATAGGAAAATGATGGAGACACACATTTACTTTAGTGACAATAGCAAAGGTATCCCATTTATTCTGCATGGGGGAAGGCAATGATAAGCTACTCCTTCATTGTTATCAAGAAACCCACATACATAGAAAATATAAAATGACACTTCATTACCTTCCATTAATAGACACATTTCCAGAGTTATGGAAGATAGTTTTATTTTGTTTTTCTAAACTGTTGCAAGAAGACAAAGCAACATGGAAATTTACACACTTTATGTATCCAGGACTTTGCAAACTCTTTAAAGGAAGAGCGTTTTAAGAGTCTCATTTGGAACAACAGCACTATTCTGGACGTTACATAGTACACAAAAAATAAAAGATAAGCCTATGGAACTCACAAACAGGGGAAAGGGAGAGAAATCATAGATTGGAATTAAATTTTGTTAAGTTGCACATACAGCACAAAGACATTGTATGGATCATACACTGATGGATCAAGCTTCTCTGCAGATCTGTGAAAAGCAGAATGGAAAGAGGAGTTTGAAAAAGTGACTCAGGGTGCACATCTGTATTCTGTGTAAAAATGTCACAATTTACATGTATTTTAAAAGAAGAATAAAAAAGAAGACAGCAAGTCATACAATCAACTTATGTTCTAGAAAGAAAGACAAATCCATATTTCCAAAATACATATATCTAAAATAAATGATATTTCAAAATAAATATCAACATGTCAAGGCAAAGAAGGAAGTTACAAAAGTAAAACAGTCAATGCGCACCTTATGCAGTGTACTCTATACAAACCATCCTTCCTCTCTGAGGAAAACAATCTAGCACGACTGCAACGTTCAGAATGTTTTATTTATTAAAATGTGTCAAAAGTTTTTTTTTTAAGATTCATGGAAGTAAATTTTATCATTTATTATATTTCACTATAAACAATACTGTCAAATAGATTTCAAGTTAATTGTAAAATGGGGCCCATACTCTATTTCATTCAGGGAATTTAATATCAAGGAATTTATTCTAATTTGCTGTTTCACTAATATCTTTCCTTTCCCCAAGCTACAGTCATTTCACCAAAATGTATTTACTGTACAAGGAGCGTGCGGCAGAAACTGATGTAGGTAGACTACTAGCAATTGTATAGCACCCTATGTCCCATTCCAAGGAATCCTTGTATTCAACTGAGCCTCATTAGGGAAAAAGAGAATATTTCTGGATGTGGTTCTCTGGCTCTATCTTAAAGTTGGATTCTTTATCCTCATTGCTATAATCACCACAATCTGAATTTTAGCAGTTTGGCACTGGATATAAATACATGCCAAGAACCACAGATGTCTGTTAACTAATAACATTAAAAATTTGAGAATGTGCAGGTACTGGCTCCGAGTTCCTTATTTCTTAATTTTGAAATGAAAGGAAACAACTAACAATATGCCTGCATTAAAGTCCTTTCTCAAGGATCTTAATTTAGCAAAGTCTTGACATTACGGTTGTAAGATAAGCTAATTTGAAAATAATGACCATTATAAGAGAGAAAATGCAAGAAAGAAGAAATGTATAAACTGGTAAAAGATTAGAAATCTATTGCTTTACAGAAAAAAAAGGCAGGGGAAAAAAATCACAGCAGTTAGGCACAATCACAGTTTCAAGGTTTTCATTTACACCCATTAAGATACGTCAAAAGGCTTTGCTTGTGTTCCCAAACCTGCCTACAATTAGCAGGTAGTTCCAAGATGATCAAGTTTCTCACAGTGGTCTGAAGGATCCTGAGCATCTCTCTGAGGGCACTGTATCTGCCTCCTCTCCTTTCTGCTTCAAGGGTATAATGTAGTTATCCATGTACTGCAAATTTCCTTGAAATTGTATCCTCTCTTTTTTTGCACTGATAATTTTTCTACTTTATTTAAAATGAGCATAATGCCCTGACGAACAGAAGTGGTCATCACAACTAGACTGCTGGATAAGATGTCCACAATACAAGCTCTATTTAAATGTTACAATGTATTGATCATGCATACATCCCTACAGAATCCTGGCAAGTAGGTATTTCAACATAAATAGTTGATATGAGGTCAGGTTGCTAATCAACTAATTGTTGGAAGACAATTTGTACATTTTCAAAATTGGCAACAATTTCAGCATCACACATGGTGAACTTCAATAGCCAGAGTGAGTCAGTGGTCATCTACTTTAGCTCTTTTGGCTTTCAGGGAAAGATGCTGTAATGAAAAAAAAAAAAGACAGTATTTTTTTAAATTTATACTCTCATAAATACTCTAATGAACCAACTCTTCTTCAGAGTTAATCAAAACTAACAGCTTGAATGTTGCTTTTACTGCTCTTCTGAAAGTCCATTTTGCCATCGGGCCAAAAGCATTAAAAAATAAAACCATTTGCCAATATAGAAACACAGGTACAACTTGACTTATGACCCACAATTGAGCCCAAAATTTCTGTTCCTAAGCAATACGGTTGTTAAGTAAAATTTATCCCATTTTATGAACTTCTTGCCACAATTGTTAAATGAATCACTGCAACTGTTAAATTAGTAACATGATTGCTAAGTGCTTCTGACTTCCTTATTGACTTTGCTTGCCAGAAAGTCACAAACAGTGACCACATGACTCTGGGACACTGCAGCTGTCATAAATATGAGTTAGCTGCCAAGCGTCTGAATTTTGGCTATGGACATGTTGCAACGATCGTAAGTCTGAAAAACAGTCATAAGTCACTTTTTTTCAGTGCCATTGTAACTTTGAATGGTCATTAAATGAATTTCTGTAAGTCGAGGACTACCTGTAATTGCTGTTTTGCAGTTGTAAAAACATGAGTGCCTAGTAATGCAAACTAAATAAAATGAGGAAAACACATCTTATGAAGTTGCAGACTTTGGTAATTCTTTTCTCAATAGAATTTATATCATAATGAAGTATTCCACTGTTAATCAGATGGAGTAATATAATCATTCCAAGTAAAGTTGCATAACATACTCATTGTTCTCTTGATGTGACAGATGGTGATGAAGAATAATTCATAGGACTAACTGCAATTGTTTTCTTTTTCCTTCTTTCTACTTATCTCCTAAAGAAAATATATGTCTCGCTCATTGAGACTAAGCTGACATAATCTCTCCTTTATATTTAAAAATCTCAGTAATCAACCTATTCACAGAACACCATTTTGTTAACAACGGTCCCTCTCTCTCCCAACGATTTGCTAGTTCCTACTGCTTCCTGAAATAAGACTTAATTGTAATTAATGGGATTTCAACAATAATGTGGGTTTTCATTTTGTGTTGACTTTTTAGAAACCCAGCCACTCCTTATTTAACACCTATCTCATTTAGCAACCAATTTAAACCTTGAAGTATATTATAATTTTGTACTATGAAATAAAAACACAAGAAAATAAGAGCTGCCAATACAGCAGTGGTACCGTTTGGAGTCCATGCCGAGCCCGTACCGTTCCTTGCTGATAGAAATGAGGGGCCAGTTCCAATAGCCAAGCAGATTTAATAGCTGTAACATCTCGCATGTAGTATTTCGAAGTCTGTATAACTTCATTGTATACTACCCTAAAGAAAAAAGATAAAATAAAAATAAACTATATAGTGCATGAGACTTGACATCTGAGCTAAGAAGTTAGTTATCTTCCAATATTTTATTTATTTATTTGAACTGTCAATTGCTTACAAGATAATAGGTATAAGTATAAACATAGTTATGAATATATGAAATGGATACATATATAAAAGAAACATAGGACAGGGATGGTAGAACACATTACTGCGCTTATGCACACCCCCTACAGACCTCTTAGGAATGGGTGAGGTCAATAGTAGACAGTCTAAGGTTAAAGTGTTGGGGTTTGGGGAAGAAACCACAGAGTCAGGTAGAGTATTCCAGACGTTGACCACTCTGTTGCTGAAGTCGTATTCCTGCAATCAGTTTGGTGTGGTTTACTTGAGTTTGTATCTATTGTTTGGTCTTGTATTTTATGGTTGAAGCTGAGTAGTATTGACAGGTAGTACATTTCAATGTATGATTTTATATCATACATTTACTTAGATCGGACGCAAAGGCGGCTTAATTCTAGGTTTTCTAGGTCTAGAATTTTTGAGTGTGGTGGCATAAGATATTCTGCCAACGAGTAGAGGAATGGAGAACTCTTTCTTGTGAAATATTTCTGGACTTTCTCAACTGTGTTAATGTCAGATACGTAAAGTGGATTCAGACTGATGAGCTGTAATCGAGTATTTGTCCTAGCGGTCTAGCAAATGTTTTGTATGCTCTAGTTAGTAGTGTGATATTACCAGAGAAAAAGCTACGTAGGATTAGGTTAACCCTTAGTTTTACCCTTAGTATAACTTCTTGGCATGACATGGCATAAGATTCACAGCCATACTTTGGCCAGATTAGAAGCTTAACTGCAGACAAGCATAAAGCCACATGAACAACAAACAGGTGAATTTTCATTTCAATGCAAAGGTTTTATGGACTTTTATAAATATTCAAAGTTTAAATCCAAGGCTTTATTTCTCCCACTCATTCATGCCTCGAAGTCTGGTGGTTGCATTACCCCAGATTTAGAAAAGAGAATAGCAAGTTTGGAAATATTATAAACACACAGCATAAACACATTCTTCCTTGCTCAGACAAAATACAGGCATTCCTCAATTTACGACCACAACTGAGCCCAGGGTCACTGCAACGCTCATTAATATGAGCCAGTTGCCAAGCATCTGAATGCAAATCATATGAACTTGGGGATAGTGCAAAAGTCCTCAGTGTGAAAAATGGTCATAAGCCCCTTTTTTCAGTGCCCTTGTAACTTTGAACAATCACTAAACGAGCTTTTGTAAGTTGAGGACAACCTATATTAGCCAACTTCTTTCATGAATCAAAGGAAAGCTAGAAAGAGGATCAAGAAAAGTCCATCTTAGGAAATTCTTCAGTAACCTAATTCTTTTTTCCCCTTTCAATAAATCTGGTTAAAGAAAATTCTGTGAGAGTTCTGCTTTTTGATAATCTGATAATCTAAAATCTAATAATCTGATAATCTAGATTTGATAATCTAAAAGATATGTTTATCTTTATATCATATCTAGCCTGGGGACAATTGGCTTCCATCTCATGAGCCCATACCATACATGGCTCATTATAAAGAGCATCTATTAAGAAAACATACAGTATAAATGCTTTCCTATTTCAATAAGAAATTGCATCAGGTAGACCATAAGCCTCAATATGAACATCTATATGCTATAAATTAATATGCACAATCCCACTTGAGACTGAAGGGATTTAGAGTATTTGAACTGTTTTGGCAGTCAGCTGTACACTTCAGCACACCTAGAAAGAGTTCAAAGAAAATACATTTCACACAGAAATCTCTCCAAAAGAACTATATGATCTAATTATAAACTTGCATGGGAATTAGCAACACTCATTTATGCTTGTTAGGATTGATCCAAATTCTTTCTCTCCATCCAGACCTTCAGACATAAAGCTAGGACTTTGATGGCATCATCAAGTTGGTCCTGGATCAAGATATATAACTGGGCATAATTGGCATACTGGTAATATCTGACCCCAACCGCAGCCAATGATTTCATGTAAATGTTAAGCAGAAGAGGAGAAAGCATTGAATTCTGCAAGACCCCACAACTGAGACTCTGTGATCTTTGTCCAGCCATCAGTACTGACTAGAATCAGCCATAGAGAAAGGAGAACCACTGTAAAACAGTAACTGCCACTCCAAACCCTCAAAATCAGACCAAATTCTGTAAGTCAACAATACTAAAAACTGTTGAGAGATCAAGAATCATTATAGATACACCAAATAATCAGCAAATATGATTAAATATAATGTATGTCTTTCATGAAGGCAAATGTTTAACATCTTCTAGCAGCCAATGCAAACAATTCCAAAATCAGTCACTATGAAGTCTGTAGTCAAAAATCAATGAGCAATATTGGATAGCATTCATTCAAAATGAAATCATTCCATTTTGCACCTTGTAAATTAATTTACCTTCTAAATTACAATCTTTCAAATCTAATATTGGCTCTCCATAAATTACAATATCAAAAATCGTAGAAATTTTTTAAAAAAACTTAGCTTACCAACGAGGAGGTTTCTCTGCATATAGCACTGAAGTGGGATGTATGTAGAGTTCATGATCATCACGAATAGTCCTTGAAATAACATTATTTTAGAAATACAATATTTACCCAAGCAACATGTCAATATTTATGTACAGTACAAGCCACTATCAATTTCCTCAAAAAGTGGCATGATCAGCATGTTACCAAATCAGCAACATTTCAGCTATCCCAGCCTTCTGTTGAGTATTTTGAAATCTCCTATTCATTTTTCAAATGAGGCAGATTTTTTTCAAGAAAAAAATCAATTTTTATTTTTCAAGAAAAAAATCTCTCCTCAACCTAATTGGATTTAGTTCAAGTGAATTCATTATCAGGATAAGCAGCTTGCCCAAAGGGAGCAAGCAAACTAGAGATCAATTATTCCTTCCAACTGATGGCTATCAAAAAGAATTTTATGAACTGAAATAGTAATACTTTTATATATCATATATCTATTATGATATTGTATCAAGTATAATCTTGAACAAACTTATTCAGTTCAATCATGGCTAGCCTATGTTAGCTAAATGAAAATAGTAGTATTTCTTTTGGTTTTGGAAGAATTTGCTAGAATGAATACTTTGTGCTTATATTTTTTATGTAACTGGTTACTTTTTAATTACTGCACTCTGCATTTTATATTAACTGTTTGCTGCCAACCGGATGCTGAGTAAAAATAAAATTTACCTGTAACACCCAGTAGAATGAAATCTGGCTGCATTAGCAAAAAATCCAGAAACAATACATCTTAGAACAGGATCCGGATCACCTATAAGAAATGGATTTGTCATTTTACAGTGAGCATGTATCAGAAATAGGTATCTTGGTATCGTCCAGATGTTCTGACCTTCAAATCATAGCAACCAAGCATGGGGCTTACCAGAGCTGCCCCCAAAAACATAAATGGAGAGGCAAAGTTATCTTTTTCAATAGATATTAGATCTGTTCATCAGGTTAAAATGAAAAAAAAAAAGCCAATAATTGCACATTAGTGATAGAAAAAAGTTCTTCTCAAAAATACACAAAAATAAGTGTGTTATAAGACACAATGCCCATAAATAAAGAAATGAGTACTATTACATACTAAAACAAAACAGAAAAATTCCTTTCTGCAGATTAAACATGAAAAGTACACAGGAAACACTTTGGTAAATTAAGACAGTTCATACCTTCACTAGATTTTTTTGGCACTTTGAATTTGACAAGAAGTTTTTTCAGCTGCTCCCTTACAATTGTGGCTCTAACAAGACCTTTATAATTCAGAAAGTGTTCCTGACACCACTGAGAACTTTTGTTGTGCTGCAAATAAGAAGGAAAAGATGAATTACACCAATAAAATTTCTATCACAAAGTGTTAGCACTTCATATGCAGTTTTCTGGTTTCCTAAATGTCATGAGAATGAAAATATACACAAACTTCCTCTACATTACAGGGCAACACTAATCTCAAAACCTTATGATCTTTTTCAAAATAAAAGCAGTGCAATTTGCAAAATACATTCTACTATTTTGCCAGTTCAAATAATAAAATATTTTAAGCTCACTTGGTATCCTTTTTTTAAATCTTACAACTGAAACTTAATGTTTAATTTATCTGCATCCTAAGTCTTAATTTCTACTGAGAAAGCTATTGCATATTGCAGAATTCTGCAATTAAGACATTAACACTAACATGCACACATAATTGAAAGACAAATAAATATGCTCCAAGTTTCACAACATAAGTAATTACGTATAAAGATTACGAATCTCAGCTTTAATTTTAAATATTACATGTACTTATCTCTTGCTGTAAGAGAGATAATTGTTAAAGATGTCTACAAAATATACCACATGCTGTCAAATTTCTAAAATCACAATACTTTTGGATTTTCAATTATCTTTGCTGAAATTCTTGCCTTCATTACAACTAAAATTGACTTTATTAGCTTGAGAAAAACCCATTAATTAATTATTGTTTAATTAATTTAATTAATACCCGTTAATTATTGTAAATGATATTTTGGCATATATTGACTTCAGTTGAAATCATGGCTAGAAAAACCCAAAGGTCCTTTTGTACTTTAGCTGCTTACTTTTATAAAAGCTTCATAGACATTAAGCATTGTGAGATGGTCACCCTCCTCAACAGCAAATTTTCTATGTTCTCTAATCTGAAAAGGAGAGATCTTTTATATAGCAAACAACAAAAGCAGGAATAATTTTCTGCTAATTTTCAAGAAAAGTATCATCTAAGTAGAGTAAATCTGCACGTGAACAAAGTTTCAATTAACCCATGAACACAACGGTCTTGTCAGCATTACACTTCAAATGGTATTTCAATAGGTATTGAGTACTTGGAAGCAAAACCATATCAAAAATGACATCATTAATACACAAGTCACACATAATGTTTTTAATTAAATAGTTAATAGGGAGGCACAAAATATGAATGAAAACAAGGTACCCAAGTGAACAAGTCAATGCATGCAGCCTAGGAGTGTTTCAGTTAGGTCAGTGGGTATAAGGCAGCACTTACAGCTTGAACTTTTTGGTTTGGAGGAACTGTGAAGATATTTTGGATTTGCATCATGGATGCAATGCTCAGAATCTCTTGAGAACAGCCAAAATTTCCTGCAAAATGATTTAAGGAAAAGAAAATTCATTGTCATGGAACAGTATTTCTTTTGTTATACCTTTCCAATTAAAACAGCTATCACAGAATTATATCTCCTATACTGCTTTCTCTGTACTCCTACCTCACTTTCATAACCAGTCTTTCATGCATCTACATCTAACATACAGAAAAATATTTACTTTAATGATAAATGCACATTAAACATTTTAATTACAAAGTAAAAGAAATTAACACTCCAAATTATAATAGAACGTATCACCTGATTCTAGGAGCATCTTTGCAAACATAGGATTTAAAGGGAACTCTGCTATTCTAATTCCCAGAGGTTCAGTGAGACGACAATATTTATCCAGTCCTGCAAGAGAAAAAAAAATAAATGATACAGAACATAAATATGATAATTCAGGATGCCTTAAATGTAAAATGTTAAGAATATAGAAAGACAAGATTGGCTGTATTGTTTTCCAGAGCTCAATCATATTCCTGGGATTTTTGCATTATTGTAAGTTGCTATATCTTCAGCCAAGCATTCATATAACAAAAAATGTAATCAATGATGAATGTTGAAATCTACATATCTTTTTTTCAGAAAAATACAGTATCTCCTATTATTTTTGCAGTCTGCAATCTTAAAAACATTTCTTAACAACAGCCTAGTTGTATAAATATATTGCATTTTTATTATAATTTTGATGTTGCCTTTGACTTTGTATGTCTTGTTTCACCAAGACATATTTTAGTTCAATTCAATTCCAGGCAAGGGTTCTGTTTTTAGCCATCTTTTATTTTAGTGCTCTGACCCTATTGATTAACAATTAAAATATCTAAAAATGAAATTAATTGACCAACAATGTATTACTCTTATAAATGATAGGTAGCACTCATTTGCAAAGGATATCCACAATGCAGATTACATTAACTAAAAGACGTAAATATTCATCCTCAACATTTGGACTTGGGAAAAAAACCTTTTTTTATAGATCTTATAAAAAATTTGGCATGCATTTGACACAGAACAAGCAAATCTTCAGAGTGCTTTGCCTCAAAGGCAAAAATGTTTTCGATTTCATAACCCTGGTACATTAAAAGCAAGACAGTTCTATTTTGGTTAATTGATAAACAGTACAAATACACCATCTTACCTCCTAAGGCATACAACAGCTCCAGAGCTTGCACCATTGATTGAGCTGGTGGAGGCTAGAGAAAAAGTAATTTGCTGTTTGTTACAGAAGGATATTTTCAACTTAGAAAACTACCTTTCTATGAATTCAAGAAAGAATTGGTAGCCTCCTATTGTATACTCGGCTTCAAAAGGATTGGCACAGATTAAAGAAGAGTCCACTTTGGAACTTATAAGACATTGTTTGGGGGAAGAGCCATGTCTTGGATCTATGCTAGGAGGCTATTTTAAAGACATAGGACAGCAACTGTGAAGGCCTTCTTCCAACTTCCCATTAAATAATAATATTTAATGACTTATATAACCTACTAAGACATGGAAATATCTTCAGGAAGAGTTGGTCCCAAAAATAAACTGGCCCTGTGCGCTGCAGGGCTTTAAAAGTGATTCAGAACCTTGAATTGCACCTGGATAACAATTGGGAGCCAGTGCAGCTGACATAGCATTAATATAAGCCGGGTGAACTGTAGGGTACCCAAAACTGTGTGTGCCACTGCATTCTGGATCAGTTGCAGTTTCTGGGTGATCTTCAATGGTAGTCCCTTGTAGAGAGCATTGCAGCAATCCAAACAGAAAATGATTAAGGCATGAGTGATTATGAGCAAGGCTTCCCAGTCCAGGAATGGCCCATTAGTGTATAAGATAAATTTATGCAAAGCCCCTCCTGACCATGGCTGCCATCATTGCGTCCAATAGGAGTCATGCATCCAGGAAGGTACCTACGCTGAATGACTTTATGAAACAAGTGAGACTATCACCAATCATTAATGTCATTTGTTCACTCAAACCTCTTTAATATCTAGAGAACCCAGCTGAAGCTCTGACAGCATTCAGATAAGCAAACATTTATAAAATCTGAAAAGAAATATTTTTTCATAGAATTCAAAATATATGTATACTTATTTTCACATAATTTTGAATCCTATTTAATGCAACCAACCATGCAGTTTCTGTTTGTAGAGCACTGCACCAATCACATACCGGTCTACAAATACAATTCACCATGGAAACAGAAGCCAACAATCAACTTCCCTTCCTAGATGTCTTAGTATACAAAAAATCCAA
>BHFT01071787.1:0-15681 GCA_004320025.1 Laticauda laticaudata | reverse complement strand
ATGTTGGAAATGTAAAAAAAAAAAAAAAGAGGGAACATAATATCATATATAGTGGTCTTGCCCAGAGGCTCAAAAATATTGGCTAAAAATCAAAAATTGGTTACAGGAAATCACCAATGAACAATTAGATCTAGAATCAGAACTCTTCCTATTGGGGATCTTAAAAAAAAAAATACATAAAGAGCACAAAATACTTATTATTACACATGCTGATTGCTGCCAGGATTGCCTTTGCCCAATGTTAGAAACAGCCATATATACCCGCAGAGAAACTGGTTATACAAAAAGTTATGAATTGTGCTGAAATGGAAAATTAATGCTGAGCTTAAAAGATAAAGAAGCTTCAATGTTTTATAAGGTGTGGGAACAATGGTATAGCTGGGCAGATCGGAGATAGATTGAGGATAGGTAATTAATAAAAATAAGTAATAGATCAAATAATGTAATTATGCATAAATTAATATATGTAAATATTGCACAAATTATTGTCATACGATAAGCACCACAAATAACTGTTATTGAGTGATATATTTTTTATGTTTTTAATCTAATAAAAATTCAATAAAGTTTATTAAAAAAAACATAGCTAAGTCAATCTGGCTTCCCCATTGACTTTGCTTGTCAGAAGGTCACAAAAGATGATCACATAATTCCAAGGCATAAATACACTGAATTTTAATCTTGTAATCATAGGGATATCACAACAGTTGTAAGTATGAAAAACAGTCATAAGCCACTTTTTTTATTGCTGTTGTAATTTTAAACAGTCACTAAATAATGATAAGTACAGATGTCTATCTGTATTTCTCGAAGACAGTAATTCATTTTTTTCAATCTTCTGGTATATTTCCTTTGGAAGATAATATCTTACAAAATATATTTAACCTCACATTTTTATGAGCCTTTTGTAAGAACTGTCTTCGTTAGTTGATTGCACTGTTGGAATTTTGATCATTTGTAATTATAAATCATGTTATTTTAGAACATCATTTTCTTTGAAAGAGGCAAAATCACATACAAAGGCACTTGCTATTCAATCTTGACAAGAAAAAACAATCTATGAACATCTGGTTCATAGATAGCACTCAGTCAAACTGTTATTTAACTTTGTTGTGTCACATTTTACAAAACCACTAATTCTTATTTCTTTAATAAACTCTAAAATTCAACAGTCGAAAATAGACCAAATGCTTCCCAGAACACTAAAATACTTGGGAGAGAAGGAAGATGAATAATTAGATCCCATGACTGGTAAGTAAGCCTACTATCTTTTATCTAATTGACATGGAAGAGATGTGAAGAATCTGACAAAATTTATTCATTTTTATTTATCTGACTTGCTAAAGGATTATAATGAAAACTAGGAATATGTTTCTCTTAAAACACTAATAATGAAGCTCTGGATCGTTTGCAAAATGTACTTTGCAATAATGTACTCTGGATCCTTTGCAAAATGATGAGAAGAGCCCAACTGGAGAAGATTCAAGGAGGGCTATGTGAGGATGCTTTTTGTGGATTTTGGTTCTGCATTTGACATAATTCTTCCACATAGACTAGTGTCTAAACTTCTGGACCTTGGGCTTTCTAATTCAATCTGCCTTTAGATTATGGATTTCCTGTCTGGCCGCTCACAGAGGGTCAGATTAGGTAGTTATACCNTGTTGAGTCCCTTACTCTATACTCTTTATGTGCATGACTGCATTCCCACTCACATTAGTAATACTATTGCTAAATTTACAGATGATACAACAGTGGTGGGACTTATCTCTGGGGGGGATGAGTCTGCCTACTAATATGAGGTGGACTGTTTTTTTCAACAACTTGAAAAAAACTTTTCGCAAATCTTGAAGGGGATAACAACAACTTGGTCCTCAACACCAATAAGACCAAGGAGTTTATAGTGGATATAGAAGGAACAGATCAGACATCCAGCCCTTCCATAAGGCTAGGTCACACTGGCCGACGGATGCAAAACGTATGCAAAAAAGACACAGTGGATGAGCAAAATTTTGGGAGTGGCTCCATCCGTTGTTGTCCGCTCTCAAAAGTGCCCCAAATTTGCATAAACAGAAGGGACAACAACGGAAAATAACGGATGGGGGTAGTACGTAGCGAGGATGGTAAGCGGATGTTCGTAGGAAGCCTAGCGGATGGAAGCAGATGGAAGCAGATGGACACCATCCGCACGGGCTTCCAGGGAGATAAAGTGGAAGCCAGAGCGTAACGGAAGCGAGCGGATGCGTAGCAGATGACGCGGATGCCACATGACGCCTATAGGTATGCATAGCGGATGGCGTAGCAGATGCGTAGCGGATGCAGTAGGCAGAATGCACAAACGTTCCACTGGCTAATGCAGGGAGGAATGAATTGCCTCAGCTCGCGAGTATATAAAAGGATGCAGCTTCGCAAGCAGTCACGCAATTCAGGAGGAAACGACCTGCTGCCAGAAGACATGCTTGAAAAGACACCATGGTTCAACCGTCAGGGAAGAAGAGGAAAGCCTGTGCCTACTCCTGCGAGCTGGGAAGAAGGACAGAACACCATCCCGCACCCCCTGGCCACTCGACCTCTGAAGCTGCTGGTGCTTCTGCCTGCTGGTGCTGCTGCTGGTGCTCCTGGTGTTTGCTGCTGCTGTGCTTTCTACACCTGGCTAGGTGCTTGCTCGGTAGCTTCTACTGGTGCTGCTGCTGCTTCTCATCTCACTGGCACTGGACTGCGTTTGCTGCTGGATGCTTCTCCTGCTCGGTCTGCTAGTGTGCTGTGCTTCTCCTGCTGCTGCTGCTGCGTGGATGGATCCACCCCAAGGCCTCAAAGCCCTTGCTGCTGAAGGCCCTGAAGCCGCCTGCCAGAGGAGCGAAGAGGAAAGGCCAAGGAGAAAGGAGAGAGGAAACAGGACTCCATTCGAGAATCATGAGGGGAGGCTGCTGGAATGGATGAGGGGGAAACAAGTACCTGTGGAGAAAGGGCAACAGGCTCTATGTGCACCAGAGGAGAAGCATGGCAGCGTGAGAAGACATAGGCAGAGAGCCTGGGCTATCACTTCAGACGTACTCCTGGGATGGTGGAAGCACATGCACACCTGTGTATGGCAAAGCTGCACCTGAAGAATCTGGCCAGGCTGCTGTCAAGCTCACTGACTGGGAGATGTACGTCCATGGGCCAGAGTGCAGCTTCTGGAGGATGATGATCCCGCACCGAGGAGAAGTCCTCTGTCAACCCTACCGCGCTCAGACAACCCACAGAGAGCCCACTCCTCTTTCCAGAGCAGGGATGAGAGCTATCATGTCGAGCAGGATACCATAGAAGAGACCCCCCCGAACAAGCTGCAAGCTCCCCATATCCAGAAGATGTTGGAGGCATCCCCTGCTCAAATGGAGCAAGAAGAAAGCAGCAAGCCAGACCGCACCAACCCACCACCCCCAGCTCCAACCTCCCACAGAAAGCAGGCAGAGAGCCAGAGCCACCTGTCCTGCGGAGATCAGGGAACCTCAAGAGGCAGCACAGATTTTCTTCTCTCCAGCTGGTTCCACAGCGATATGCCATTGTCTAACACACGCTCTTCATCACGTACATCGAGCCAGACCCTATGGACGCTGCCCGCAGGCGCAGTACAGCTGATGAAAGGAAAAATCACCAGGCACTGCTGCACCACCCTCCGGCCCCCAGCTGAACCTGCTTCCAATCAACTCCAGGTGCCTGCCTCCTCCACCCCAGGCGATGTCACAGCCTTCCATGGCTTTTCAAACAGCCTCTCACCTACCAAGTGCTACGAGTAACCAGGCTTCCACACCAGAGGATCCCTTCCCAGCCGGCTAAGGCCCAGGTACATTGCACGCTCAACAGACGCTTCACCTCTACCCAGCTGCAGACCTAGAGAGCCCATCTATAGCTCCTCCTTCTCATCCACAGCCAAGCCCTCACAGAAAAATCTGTCCCTCAGTACCGTGCCTGACATCCCAGGTCTTGAGGAAGGGCCCCTCAACCTCAGCGGGACTGAGTCAGTCTCTGAGAGCTTCCTGATAACAAACCATCCCCTGTCCCTCTCGGGGCCAGGCACCGCCAATGGCGGAAGTCAGACCAGCACTCGCAGCAAACAGCCACCTCCACAGTCCCTGGCCTGCTCGACAGCTGAGACCCATGGAGCATGACTCAGAGTGACCTGAGAATAGTGCCAGAGACTGAGTTGTTACCTGTTCACACTTATCCTTGCTTAAAGACACTTTACTTGGTTCATTTGCTTTTTTTAATAAAGTCATTACAGTTACTTAAGAGAGTTATTAATAAAGGTTAAATCTTTGCTTCTACACACTGGTTCCATTTTATTTACTTAAAAAGTGTTAGTGAAAAACTTTGAAGATAAAGATTTAAGCCTTTGCAATGGCTTTTGGGATAGAGTAAGGATAGTTATGTGGATGGGTATGGATAGTTGTGGGATGGGTAAGGGTAGCTGTGGGATGGGTAAGGATAGTTTGTGGGATTGGGTAAGGGAGTAGTTGTGGGATGGGTAAGGATAGCTGTGGATGGGTAAGGATAGCTGTGGGATGGGTAAGGACAGTTGTGGGATTGATAAAACGTTCCAGTGCACAGCATAGTGGGCTGTATGGTCCACCCTCCCAGCTGGCTCACGAACATGTGGCCCTTTTTTCTCAATTAAAAACAAATTTTTTTTATTCCATTGCAAAAAAATCCAAACAAACCAAAAATTTTCAAAAACATAAATTAAAAAACAAAGGCCCTTTAATTATGCACTAATTCATTGATAGGGCCCACTCAACATACATGGCAAATCTCAATCAGTGTTATGAGACAGGCATGAAGGGCGATACGCCGTAAGCAGCTACCATCCTGTCTTGCACTGCCACTGCTTCTCAGCTGGGGAGTTGCACCAGTGTCTCAAGGAGGTTTAGGTCAATCCCAGGCAGCACACACTTCTTGACCTACTTCCACAACTAGCATTACAACCCACAAGCATGTAATAGGCTTTAACCATTTTTTCAAAGTTGTCACGGTAACAGTTTATTAAGTCAATAAAATGAACCAAGTGTCTTAAGCAAGATCAAGCCTTATTAACAACTGTCTTAAGTAAACGGTATGATTTAATTAAAAGAAGCAAAAGGAACCACAGTAGTTGTCGTTAAGCAAAGATAATAGTGAACAGTGTAACAACTCAGTCTCCTGGCACTATTCTCAGTCACTATGAGGCATGTCCATGGTCTCAGCTGTCAAGCGGCCAGGGACTGTGGAGTGGCTGTGGCTGGAGTGCTGGTCAAGAGGCGCCATTGGGGTGCTGGGCCCTCGAGAGTGTAACAGGGGATGGTGTGTTCAGGAAGCTCTCAGAGAGTTGACGCAGTCCGGTGAGGATTGAGAGCCTTCACAAGGACGCTGGGATTTGGGGAGCCCAAGACTGAAGACAGATTGTCATTTGAAGGGGCTTGGCTGTGGGGTGGAGAAGGAGGAGTGAGTCGAGGCCTGTCCTGGTCTCAGTTACTGGGAGAGGTTGAGGGCGTCTGTTGGCGTGCACATGTAAGCCTGGCCTGTGACTGGGAAGGAGCTGCCGGTCTGTGTGGGAAGATCCTAGGTACTAACGCGTGAGCGCTTGGTAGGTGAGTGGGCTGTCTGAAAGCCATGGAGGGCTCAGTGAACACTCGCCTGGGGTGAAGGGGCAAGACCTGGATTAGTGGGTTGGAGAGCAAATGGTTCAGCTAGGCCTGGAGGGTTGTGCAGCAAGTGCTGTGATCTCTGCTTCATCATCTTGGTACTGGGCCTCAGGCCGGTCCATGAGGGTCTGGCTCACATTAGGTGATGAAGGGCTTGTGTTCGAGGATGAGTGATGTCACGTGCTTAACGCAGAGCATGAGAGAGAGAAGATCTGTGCACACTATTGATTCGTATCCTTGATCTCCAACAGGAGAGTGGTGCTCTGGCCCTCCAGTCCTGCCTGCTGCTCCGTGCCTGCACTTTCTGAGCTTAGAGAGCTGGAGCTGGAGGGACTAGCGTGGGTGTTGGCTTGTGGTGGTCATGGAGTTTGGCTTGACACCGACTTGTCCTCCAATTTTTGCAGGAGAATCACTGCTAACGTCTCTACGTGGCAAACTGGAGAGTGAAGCATCGTCGGAGGGCTCTCTGTCACACGTGGGGGCCCCATCTGCCGGCTCCGAGACACCTGCCCTGGACAGGGCCAGCAGTGTCTCCTGTGCCATGGAATAGAGGATGAAATGTCAGCGCTCAAGATCTTCTGCTATTGGCTTTTGCATCTTTCGAACTTCCATAAGTAACGGGGGGGGGAGGGGAGGTAGGAATAAGTTAGGGAAGTGAGCTGGAGGTGTTACATTCATCTGTGGTATAAACGGGAAGGGGGGGCATAAAATAGAGTTAGGTTTTCTATTTCTCGCTTAGCTTTCTTTTCTCTGGCGCAACTGCAACCCATTATCAAAATATGCCAAGGTCAACGGACAGAGGCCTCATCATCAACCTAGAAGATGCCCACATGATCATATCCCAACAACTTCTAATTGAAGTGTCATTTGAACTTATTGGGGGTGGGAACATTTCCATCACTTTCTATATGTGAATTGCGTGCCTAATGTTCTCTCAGATTCAGAATTCCCTTTGGTTCTATGACTTAACTTTCAGTAAAAGATGTCTTTCCTCTAACCTAAAAGAGTCTAAGCTATTTCTTTTTCCCTGGATTTTTGAACTGGACTCCGCTGACAATTATCTGAATCTCCCCACCACCGGCCCACCCGAGAGAATACCCAATTTCTTCGAAGGGGGGCTGGACATCATGTCAATCTTCAAAATACGTGACCAGGAGGATCTGGGAGCCATTGGAGGCAAGATTCCTTACTGGGCAGGAAGCCCAATCGCTAGCAGAGCTCAGTCTGGAAGAGGATTCTGTGAAACCAAATGGTTGGGGGGGTTGGTTGCAAAAGGATCCGGAGGAGACGCCTCCCCCCGGGTCACAACTACCCGCCGGCGTGGAAAGAGGAGCTGTGGCAAGAGAAGGAAAAGAGGGACTCTCAATGAATCAAGCCAGGAAACTCCTGATGAAGCCTTATGAACAACTCCAAGCTGCACAAAGGTAATGAAGGGGAGGGGCAGTAGCCCCGAAGAAGCAGAGTAGATCCTCTCCCATAAAATTAACGCCGATCCAGCAGCAGCCCCGGGCCTCATGCAGGAGGTGTGATCCTAGAAGGCATAGAGCTCCTAGGCTGCCTGCCGTTAGAAGTAAAATATGAGGGATCCAAGCCTTGGGATTTTCCTCAAGCTCAAAGTTATGGAGCCAATGGAAGAGTATGGGGAGGATTTTCCTCAGACGCAGCCAAAGTGAGGTGTGTTAACCAAGGGCTCTGGAGGGAAATAGCGCAGAGTGGGATGATGACTGCAAATGATAATGCTCCTCAGTTGCTGAATTATAACCTATTTAACTGGCTGCACTGCGGGCTAGGTTTGAGACCCACTAGGCAGAGCGCAAGGCCCGAATGTAGAGAAAAACATAAAACGGGGCGGAGGTCTGTGGCTGATTACAACCCAAGAATTTAGACAGTTAGCAGGCCATTTCCCAAGGCTGGCCTCCCAAGAAGCCCTGGATAGAACTGTCTTTAAAGATGGTTTAAAAATGAAGAGTGTAGCCAGACGATGCACTGCTAAGACAGAGACCCCCAATGAACTTGCAGATGTGGATTGCCACTGGCAGAAAGAAGTGGAGATTGATTTAATCCGAAATAAACGCGCGGAAAGGTTATGGGGTGGAGCAAGTTATCCCCACATGCCTCAAGAGGCTCCTAAACCTCAGAAAGGGAGGAGTGGCGGCAAAGACACAAGCCCCTCAGCCTGCTTTTGATGCAGAAGGAAAGGTCACCGGCTGTGAACTGCAGAAGTCAAGCTGGAGCCATAAGGGGCGCCAAAGGAAGCGAAAGAAACCTGGAAAGTCCCCCATGAAGCCTCGCGAAAGGCATTAAAGTCGAAAAGAGACAGCAGAGGTCACACCTTCCTCAGGAGAGGAATCAGAAGCGCCCAAGTTACCCCTGAGGAGGAGGATCTGACTCGGTAAGACGATTTCCTGGTAAAGTCCAAGCGTGGGCCCTATGATCATTCCGGTGAATTTAAAACGTTGAGAGTACCCTAATTCAGGGCTCGAAGGGGAAATGCTAGCCCTGTTAGATTCTGGGTGCACAAGGTTATAATCAACACGGAAGTAGTGAAGAAACTGGGCTAAGCTAAAAACCTTTGAAGATGCCCATTTCCTTTTGCCAACTAGGATGGATCAATGGCTGGAGGTTGCCCCCGCCCGTTTTTGTTCAGGAACCTATAGAAATGGTCATGATGAGAGCATGAATTGAGACCCTTGTGTTTATTGTGTCCTGGGATGGAAGCAACCATTAAACACTGGGAATTGCCTGGCTGCCAGAAATGGAAACCCCCAGGTAACTGGAAAAGGGTTTTTGCACATAGCACAAAGAGCAGAACCGAGAGGCGGCGGCAAATACCAGCTGAAGCCTGAGACCTACTTGAAATAACGTTCCACAGTACTGAGCATGAAAGTGAAGGAGAAAGTTTTCACGACAGTTGGAGTTTGAGAGAAGCATTAACTCACCGGATTCGAATTAAGGAGGGATAAGTGGAAGACCGCTTTTAACCTGCCCGATGGGTTTGCTCCAATTCAACGTTCTTCCTTTTGGTTTACACGGGACCCCAGCTGTATTCATGCAACATGATCAATCAAGTGTTACGATGAACCATTACGAGGGGGGTTCTGGTTTATCTGATGAATATCCTACCTACACAGGAGAACCCTGGATAACATGTGAAGTTAGTGCGGTCGTTTCTACAGAAATGTGTGCCGCTAAGTCTGTATGCTAAACTTGTCCAAAGTGTGAATTTGGACCAAGACAAAATTGACTATGTTGGAATATCGCATTTCATCTGAAGGCATAGAGATGGATCCAGAAGAAGGTGCGTGCCATTCTGGAGTGGGCTCCACCACGCACCAGGAAAACAACTTCAAAGCTTTTTGGGCATTTGCAAATTTTTATCGGCAATTCATCCTGACGTTTGCCTGAAGATTAGCAATGCCCCCATCACAAATTCTCTTGAAAACAAAAGGGGAGGTTGAAGCAAGGCCAGGAAGCTGCTGGAGTGGTCCATGGAGGTGCCAGAGACGCTTTTGAAAAGCTAAAAATGACTGTTTGCTGCAGAACCCAGTGCTGAAAACACCCGGATATGGACACTCCTTTCGTGATTCAAGGCCGATGCAAGTGATGGGCTATTGGAGCGGTATTATTTCAAATCACGAGAAAGGGACTACAGCCTTGTGCGTATTACCTCCCGAAGCTGTCCTGACAGAGAGAAGATGGGACTGCTTGGGAGAAAAGAAGCTTTGCAGTTCGTTGGCCTTGCTGACCTGAGACATTTCCTGGAGGGACAAAACACCAGTTTGAGGTATAGACTGATCATAAGAATCTGAAGTCTAAAAACACCCCGGACTGTTCCCTAAACAAGTTCACGGGCCCAGTACTTCAACGCGATTCAATTTCCTCATTGAAGTACCATTCCAGGCGGGAAGAACTTTCATTGTGGATCTCTCTCTAGACTTACCGTAATATATAGTATGCACCACGGAGGTGATATAGACCCAATTGTCGTAGCAAACATCCTAGCCGCCCCATGATCACCAGAGCTCAAACGGAAGAACGCAAGAAGTGGGGGTTTTATCGAATAACCTTAACCGCAATTAAAAGAAGCTTTTAAAACTGGACGAAGTGAGTTCCTGCTCATTCAAGTGACTATACAATTAGAATGGTTTTGGCTTGGGTGGGGGCAAGTTTGGGATGTGCCACAGGTACTGAGGAGCCAAATACTACAACAGGCTACATGATTCTAAAGCAGTGGCCACTTTTGGTTTTGTGAAACCTTACATCTGGTTAAGCGGCCAATTCTGGCTACTTTAAAGAAGGTACATTGAAGCTAGCTGTCAGTTTGTCGCTCTCGCAAAGAGAACCCTCCTGGTAAGCCAGTAGGATTGTTACAAAATGTAGCTAGCCAACGGCTCCCTGGAAGGAAATCTCCAATGGACTTTATAGTAGATTACCCGATAGTGGTGTAGAACACGCGTCATCTGAGGTAGTGGACGATTTGGTTTCCAAACAAGTACATTGCATACTTATTCCAAGATTCCCTCTGCTAAGACACTGGCTAAACCTGTTATATCACATATCTATAGGTTACATGGCATCCCGGAACCATAATCTCTCGACAGACGGGGTCCAATTATACCTCAAATTTGGAAAGAGAATCCTGAAGTTAATAGGGCTCTCCGCCCAGGGGGTTAAGCTCTGCCCACCGAATGCCCAAACCAATGGGCCTATGAGAGGACTAACGCAGTGTTAGAACAATATCTCAGATGTTACATAAATTATCAACAAGATAATGGTCCGATTACTACCATTTGCCAAAGGGCATATAACAAACTGCCGTTACACAGTATACTGGATTTTTACTCCTTTTTTAAAGTGGCTTCGGGACAAGATTTTGTTCCAATACCTGAACTTCCTCGTGAAAAGCCTAAACTACCCCATTTCGTTGATTGAATGGATAACTGAACTCCAACTTAACTGGCCAGTAACACGCAAAGCATTAGGATGAGGCCCGATCAACTCATAAGAAATTTGCAGAAAGAAAAAGAATCCCCACAGAAAGAATATAAAGTGGGGTGACAAGGTTTTCCTGTCTACCAGATACCTGCCAGGACCACTCAAAAGTCAAAGAAAGCTTGGTCCTAAGTACGTTGGTCCATTCCAATTGACGGTGTATATAATCCTGTAATCAGTCCAGCTAAACTTACCAAAATCTCTTCGACGAATTCATCCGGTGTTCCATGTTAAGTTTTGTTTAAACGCTGAACGTACTTCTGCTAAGCCCATCCAGGCTGACCCTCCCCATACCAATACTGATTGAGGCGAACAACAATTTGAAGTTAAAGAAATTCTGGAACTCTCGCAAATGGAGGGTCGAACTCCAGTGTCTTGTTAGCCTGGAAACATTTCCCTTCTTCACAAGCCGAATGGGTTAAATGAAACCGACGATTAAAGCCCCCTAAGTTTGAATCAAAGCATTCCGTTCCAAGTATCCTGATAGCTTTAGAGTGTATTGTTTTGTAATTGTTTTAATGATTAATAATTGTCTTTATATTTTCTCCTCTCTCTCTTCTAGACTGATGATTTTCCTTTTTTCTAGGGGGCCCGAATGTCGCCTTCAAGACTTTTGCTATTGCTTTGCACTTTCGACTGCCATAAGTAAAGGGGGGGGGGGGAGGTAAGAATAAGTTGGGGAAGTGAAGCTGGAGGTTGTAGCATATCTTCTGTTGTATAAATGGAAGGGGGAGCAAAAATAGATTAGGTTTCTATTTCTTGCTTAGCTTTCTTTGTCACTGTCGCAACTGGCAACCCGTGTATCAAAATATGCCAAGGTCACGGACCAGAAGGCCTCATCATCACCTGAAGATACCCACATAAATGCATATTCCACAACTTCTAATTTGGAAGTGGTCATTTGAACTAATTGGGGGTGGGAACATTTCCAATCACTCTTCTATATCTGAATGCGCGCAGCTAATTATTCAGATTCAGGAATTCTTTGGTTGCTACTGAACTCTCTCCACTTTCCAGTAAAAAGATGTCTTTCCTCTAAACTAAAGAGTCCAAGTATTTCTTCCTGGCATTTAATGGAGCTCCGCCTACACTGGCTGTCTGTGGGCTGTCTGAGGGAAGGGTTGTCAGAGGGGCTGCCTTCCTCGGATGGCAAGATCGCTGCCACTTGGCCATGACATACATCTCCCGGTCAGTGAGCTTGGACGAGCGGCCTGGCCAATTCTCCTTACAGGGTGTAGCTTGCCATACCCTAGGCTGTGCATGGCTGTCCACCATTCGAAGAGTAGTCTGAAGTGTAAAGCCGCCAAGGCTCTCTGCCTTGTCTCTCTAACTGCCTGTTTTTTTTGGTGTCCGATAGAGTCTGGTGGCCTTCTCCACAGTAACCGTTCTTCCTCAGCATTCCAGCACTCCCTCCTCATGCACCTCGGAAAGGGTTCTGTTTCCAGCTCTCTCCTTCTCTTCCCCTTGCCTCTTCCTCCTCTGGCAGGGGCTTGAGCAGCAGGGCTTGAGGGCCTTGGGCTGGTCCACACAGCAGCCAGCAGCAGCAAAGTAGGAGAAGCAACCAGCAGCACCAGCAGGACACGCACCAGCAGCATCAGCACGAGAAGCACCAGCAGCACCAGCAGCAGAAGCACCAGCAGCTTCAGAGTCAGTGCCAGGGTGGGATGTGGTTTCTGTCCTTCTTGCCAGGGCTGGCAGGAGTAGCAACAGGCTTTTTCTTCTTCCCTGACTGACGAACCATCGTGTTTTCCGAAGATGTCTGTGGCAGCACGTCTTTCCCTGAATGCTGACTGCTTGCGAGCTGCATCCTTTTTTTCGCGGAGCTGACGCAATTCATCCTCCCCTCATCGCGCAGTGAATGCTATGCATCCGCTATGCCATCTGCTATGCATCCTATAGGCCGTCGTGATGCATCTGCATCACCGCTGCCGCATCCCCGCTTCTTCTGCTATGTGTCCATTTCGCAATTCCTCCCCTGGAAGCCTTCGGGTGTGTCATCTCGCTTCCATCCGCTCTCCATCCGCTAGGCTTCCTATGAACATCCCATTTAACATCCTCGCTACGTTCTACTTCTGTCCGTTCCTTTCCCATTCCTTTCGGTTCTGTTTATGGCAAATTTGGGGCAGCTTTTTTGGAGCGGGGGTAACAACGGATGGAGCCACCCCCTAATGAATTTTGCTACGTCTTGTTGTGTCCTTTTGCATATGTTTTTGCATCCGTCGGCCAATGGGACGCTATTCTTAAAGAAACAGTCTCTGTCTTTCTGAGACGTCAGATGAAGACAAACCAGGTTTCTGGCTCCATCTTATGGCCGTTTGAGAAACCACACCCAACTGCATGCTCTTTCATTCCCTTAAAGAGATAGTACTAAAATGTCTATCCTGGTTTATATATTTCTAACCCAAATACCTGTTAGGAGACTCATATTCCTAACACACATGACATATTGTGACTTTTTCCCCCTTTGCTAAACCAGGTTTGGGCATAGCTAGTGCATGACAAATCCAGTCCGCAGGCCAGGGTTTAACAGTCCTGACTTAGATTCATATTCTGCTTCATAGTGCTTTACAGCCCTCTCTAAGTGGTTTACAGGATCATATTGTCCCAATAATTTGGGTGGCTCTTCATTTTACTAACTGGTGAGTTTAGAGATGCTGGCAGTTGGCAGAATTAGTCTGCAATACTGGACTCTAACCACTGCATCACCATGGCTCTTCTAGTCCAGTCTCCTGCACAGCAGGAGACCTATACCATTCTGGATAAATAACTCTTCTTAAAAACTTCCAATTGTGGAGCACTTGGAACCTCTGAAGGCAACCCCTTCACTGTCAGGAAACTTCTCAGTTCTAGATTTTCTTCTTGGTTCTCTCCTTGATTAATTTCTATCCTTGCTTCTTCGCTGGACTTCTGGTGCTTTGGAAAATAGATTGACCACCTCTTCTTTGTAGGAACCTCTCAAATATTTGAACACTGCTATCATATCACCCCTAATCTTTTCACTAGACTAGACATATCCAATCCTGCAAGCATTCTTCATATGTTTTAGCCTCCAGCCTCCTAATCATCTTTGTTGCTTTTCTCTGCACTCTTTCTAAAATCTTAATATCTTTTTTTATTATTGTGACCAGAATTGGATGAATATTCCAGAATTGAATATTCCAAGTGTGATCTTACCAAGACATTATAAAGCAGTATTAACACTTCATGCGATCCTGATTCTATCCCTCTGTTAATGCAGGATTGCACTGGCTTTGTTGGCAGCTACAGCACACTGCTGGCTCTTATTGAAGTGTTTATCCGGTAGGACTCTAAGATCCCTCTCATAGTTACTGCTATCGAGCCAGGTTCTACTTACTCTATATCTGTACATTTTTTTTTCTTGCCTAGGTGTAAAAGCCTGATTTTCTCACTGTTGGATTTCATTTTGTTAGATGGGCCCAATGTTCAAATCTGTCAAGATTTTTCTGGATCTTCAGTTTATTTTCCTGGTTGTTGACTATTGCCAGTTTGTCTTCAAATTTGATGAGTTCCCTTTATATTTTCTCATCTAAATCTTTTATGAAGATATTGAAAAGTAAGCTTAAAACAGAATCTTGGGATGTTGTTGTTGTTAGTTGCGAAGTTATGTCCGACCCAACACAACCCCATGGACAACATTCCTCCAGGGCTTCCTGTCCTCTACCATCCTCTGGAGTCCATTTAAGCTCATGCCTACTGCTTCTGTGACTCCATCCAGCCACCTCATTCTCTTCTTTTCTTGCCCTCAATCTTTTCCAGCATTAGGCTCTCCTCCAGTGAGCCCTTGCTTCTCATTAAATGGCCAAAGTATTTGAATCTTGGGGTACCCCACTGCTCTCCATGTAGATGTAGTTCCATTAAGGACAATACGTTGACTGTGGTTTGTCAGTCAGTTACAAATCCATCTGATGGTGATGCTGTCTATCCCACATTTTTCTAACTCACTAAGAAAGCAAATGGCTGCTGTCAACAGCATTCTCTCATCATATGCTAAGATTTTAGTAATTACCTGGGGATGAGTTTAAAATGTAAAATGCATTATCTTACTTTTAAATGCTGGACTTTTGCCCCAGAAACTGTTCAGATATTTTTCAAACTTCCCTTATAAAATCATGCTCTTCAACTCATCATGATTCTGAATGGAGGCTCTTCAGATTTTCAAGCACTTGTTTTACTTACTCAGCATTAGTGTTGTGGAAATTACTTGTTTAGAGTAGGCAACTCTTTACTGTAGTAAGAACAAAGAATTTGAATCTTTTATAACAGAAGGTGAGCTAATTGCGTGATACAGCAATAAAAGGTTTTTGCTGAAATTTCTGTTTTTAGGCTTTTTCCTTCCACCATCCAAGTCAATATTTGGCTGTTCTCTTCAAGGCTATGAGAGGCATCTGGAATTTTTTTTATATAATGTCAACCTGAAAAATGCTGATTCCTACATCAGCATTTTAATTTCTAGTTCTGCACAAATACTTTTGTGAACTTAATTGTTCTCCTTTATTCTTATTACATTCAGAAACTTGTTGGAAATAAAAAGAGATTGTTCATATAGTAATGTCCAGTCTATTAATTAGCTTCTCTTTAAAATGATGTGGAATGAGGTTTCAATAAGCGTGCTTTGCCTGTTAAAAAAAACATTACATGAATCACAGGGCAATCAGTGTAGTCTGCTTTATGGAGACTTTGTAGAGAAGAATATATTTATTTTTTTAACCATCTGGATGTGTTTGATAAATAAATGTTGGCTATGCATGTTAGAGAAAATGTGAATAATAACACAACTATTATTTCAGGATTTTTTTTTCTTATTTTAGCAGCAGTTGTAAAATTATCAAAATGACAGCTTTGGTTTGGATAAATGAGGCTATCTGAGCTGTTATAAACTGAAAAGTAATCAATGACCAAATATATGCATGATCATTGGAAATACATAGATATACAGAATACTTTATTGGCCAAGTGTGATTGGACACACAAGGAATTTGTCTTGGTGTAAATACTCTCAGTATACACAAAA
>BHFT01071783.1:0-12629 GCA_004320025.1 Laticauda laticaudata | reverse complement strand
TATATATATATAAAAAGGGCCAGGCTTTGATCAAACAATAACAGTTGCCATCTTGACTCTTTTGACTTCTCTACTGCAGATGTCTATGATGTAAATGGAGTACTTGCTTTTGTTTTTAAATTCATGCATAATAAAACATCCCAGTCTCCATTTCTCAGAGGAATATTTGTCTTTTCATTTTTTTTCCAGAGCAGGTATTAAGTAGATGCATATTTTTTGAGCCCTTTGAGAATGTTCTGAAATCCTTCCATAAGAATCTGTGGGTTTGAATTAATCATCTGCCAATATAGAAATTAATAAACAAAGTAATGTATTAAATACATACTTTCAAATGAAACTATTTTATAATGCCATCTGTACATCTAATGGACTGTGTTAGAATAACATAATTATACATCTGCTCTTTTACTGTTGTTAATGTATTAAAAAAGCATAATATGGTGAAGGTTGTAGTCATGGCAACCACAAACTAGCCTAAGCAATAAGGAAAATTTGCTCTTACGATTCAAGGTATCTCATTCTCTTGCTCCCACCTACATCCCACTATGTAAAAAAAATAGCACACAAGATTTTACACACATTTTCTATTTTACAATTTCTTTTGCATTGCAGTGGATCATGTTTACATAACAACAAAAATGTAATGTGGATAATTTATTAATACACCTAGGATAAAAGCATTTTCAAACAGTGCGTGGTAGAAAGCAATGATACAACTAAAGATCACACTATTTTAAATTCCTGAAAAGTCAACTATTAACCAATAAACAAATTCACTCTTTAGGCCAGAGGTGTCAAACTTATGTTGTCACGGTGGTGCCACTTGTCATATCAGGACTTCCTCCCAACTTTACTGAACAGGGCATGGGCATGGCCAGCATGTGATGCATCCAGCCCACAGGGCAAGAGTTTGACAGCCCTGCTTTAGGCCAATAGAGCAAATTTGCTCATTTGGAATTTCTGCATGGTATAGTCAGTTAATACTTTGCTGACTTTAAAAAATGGAATTCAGACTCTCCTCATTTCTTCCATTATTTATATTCAACATGTCTTCTTCTTCTGCTTCCTTTTTTTTTTCCTTTGCCTTTTTTCATCATCTAAGTTTCACAATGTACCTTCATGCTTATTTCCCAAATATTTCCATAGGAATCCGTAGAGGGGGGAAAGTGATGCCGCATAGGCTACTATATCATTGTGAGTACAAAGAATGCAATTTCTATTAATCATGGCAAATTCATGGCTCATGTGGTTGGCATGTGGTTTATCCCACTTTTATTAGTTATAAGTAAGTCAAGATGGCAAACCTACCTAGTATTCCTTCCTCATTCCCCTAATTTCCCCACAACAGCAACCCTGTGAGTTGGGCTGAGAGATGGTGACTGGTCCAAAGTCACCCAGGTGGAACTAGAACTCACAGCACCTTCAGCACTACATCAAACTGGCATGATGATGTCGGGATGTGTATGATGTTACTGTGCCTTGCACAGGCTTCTATAGTCTCCAGTGGGTAAAATTGCTAATCCTGCAACCCTGATGTTCAAAAGCATAGCTATAGAATGGGCAGTACCTCCTGGCTCAACAATATTGTGAGAGGGCTGTTGGTATCCTAGTGGACAATCACATAAGTGTTGAGCCAACAATGTGTTGCAGCTGCCAAAAAAGCTAATGCAGTCCTGAGCTGCATCAACAGAGAGATAGCATCAAGACCACAAAAAATTATAGTGTACACTTGGAATACTGTGTCCAATTCTGATTACTATGATATAAAAAAAGATGTTGACTCTAGAACACGGGTGTCAAATTTGCGGCGTCATGTTGCCATCACGTGATGTATCACGTTTCCCCCTTCACAGAGCTGGGGTGGGCGTGGCCTGCATATGATGCATCTGGTCTACAGGCCGCCAGTTTGACACCCTTGCTCTAGAAAGAAGGTCGAGAAGTGTAACAAAGATGATTAAGGAACAGGAGGCTAAAGCGTGTTCAATGAACGGTTAAGAGAACTAGACATGACTAACCTAACGAAGAGAAGGATTAGGATGATATCATAGCTGTCTTCTGGTACTTGAGAGACAGTTGTGGGAAGGAGGTGTTGACTTTTTCTCCAAAGCACCTGAGGGCAGGGCAAGGAGAAATGTGTGGAAGCTCATTAAAGAGAGATCAAATCTGAAACTAAGGAGAAATTTCCTGACAATAATAACAGCTTACCTCTTTGATTTGTGGGTGCCACATTGCTGAAAGTCTTCAAGAAAAGATTGGACAGTCCAGGATGGAATGAATGTCTCCTGCTTTCGACAGGATTGGACAAGAAGACCTCCAAGGTTCCTTCCAACCATATGATTCTAAGAAGAGAGGTTTCTTCTTCATATGCTTCAAGTTTTCTGTGAATTGCTACACCTTAGCATGTCTGTAATGACTTCAAATGAAAACTAGATGTGTAGCTGCAGGCTACACATTTAGTTAATTCAATATCCAATTTTTTAGGAGGTTGAAAGTTCAACCTAAAATATCCCAGTTAAAAAATTTAAGGTTAGCGTGGGAAAAGCCCGTGTTTAACAAAACCATGAGATGCTACTTCCTGTCAGCCAAAGCTAAAACGAGAACAAATAAATCACAGGAGTAATTTGCTATTTAACTCTTTATGTATTTAAAGGAAAAAAAGAGAATGACACAGGGTGAGGAGGCATGTTTTCTCAATCTCACTAACTGGGATCAGCTCAGCTCCCCTTTTCTAATTGCAAAAATAGGAATTTAGTAACTTAACAGATATTTTGGGGAAACCTGAGTTTACTGTTGACTTCAAATCACTGATGTCAGAAAAACTACAGCCTTCCCTCCAGCTGTTGAACCAAAGCTGAAAAATTAGGTCACCAGATTTATTGATGTAAAAGCTGAAAGTGATACAATTATTGTTATAATAGAATGAAACATGAACTCTTTCCATCGGGGCGGAAAGAGATTTTTTTTAGTATAATTGTTTTAACTATCAATTCTTCACATTATCTTTGGTAAGCAATTAAAAATCAATATTCACTGCCTAATGAGCACAAGGGACATCAATGTGTAAATAAAAAGTGTAGGATTTATTCTACAGTATGTCCTCTCTTGGTCTTCCACTCTGTTTGCTCTTCATTTATAAGATTCTTATACTTGATCTTAGCCAAAAGGGTTAGGTTAGCAATTCAAGAGAAGGAACAAAGTGATTATTACATGATATGGAATTTATTTTATCAATAGTTGGAAAACAAATACAGAAGTTAGAAATTAAAGAAGACTAGCATAAAATAGTAAGCATGTGGTAGGAATTAAAAATGTTAAGATGGGGAATGTTATAAGAATTAGATATATTATGTAGATTAGTATTAAGAATAGAGTATTAAAGTTAAGCAATGAATATGTATAAACTATAATTGTTATTGCACAAGAGATTTATATCCAGATGACACGTTGTTCAAATGAAAGACAGAATGTTTGTATGAATAAAATTTAAAAATACCCCCCCAAAATTTATAAGATTCCTGCCTCAGGGTAATTTCTTTCTACCTGTTTTTCCAGGACTGGAGTCCCTGAGCACTTGTCCGACTTTGTTCTGGTGGGGTAAGTGATAGACTTTGCCCATCCTAATATGTATTTCCTCCAATGAATCTTCTTTCTTCTGAAAGCTGTAAGCCTGTTTTGCTAATCCTTACTTTCCCACTTTCAGGAATGTTCATATATATACACTGATGCAGGCTACAGCCACAATCCAGATGTTAGGGATTTTAAAAAGCCCAAGACTTGCTTAGTTTGCTTAGTGAGAAAGATGAAGGAAACCTGGTATGCACGAAGAGATTTTGAACTAAGTTTCTCCTGGGGGTTCTAAAAACAAGAGTCACTTTGGAGTGGTGATGTCTGTTGCAGAGTTATTAGCTGCCTTTCCCCTTTCCGCTACTCCAGCATAGTAGGAAATAAAAGGACCAGCTGTGTTTGTATCTTGAAAACAAGAGACAGAAAAAGACTACACACAGCTTGGATATCTGGAATGAAACGGAATGGTGCTTTTACGGGAGTATATATCAAGTAATTACTCAGACTCATTTTAAAAGGGCTCTGTAGACATTGTCTGTTCACTGTTCTGAATTTCTCTGCTTCTTCTCTCCATCTTGCCATAGTAAATGAATTTACAGGAGAAAATACAGAATAACTGCATGTATTCTTTGTTATTTATTTTTACTATGCTCCATCCTATTTTTCTGCCTAAATGGTACTCCTGAGAACAGATTTAAAAAAAACCAAGAAAACCCCAAAAACTCAATACTAAAAATCTTAGAAAAATGGATAAATCCTCATGAACTATTTTAAATTGAAAAGGTCTCACGAAGAGGAAAGGTTGACTTCCAAAAACATGGAAGAATAGACAAGAAGTTGAGTTCCAAGGGATGCATTCCAGAGCTTGGAGATGGCACATAATGTCCTTCATTATGTGCATGGCAAACAAGCATGACAAAGTGATGACATCTATAAGGCAGAATCTCCTGCTGACTTTAAGATCTCAAAAGGTACCAATTACAGTCAGTGATCTTTTAGAAAAAGAATTAACACAACCAGGTACCATCTATCCAAAGATGTTTTTGGCTATTTTGTTAGAGATGCTGAGATGCAAAATATATTCCTTTGCATGACATAACTATTTTCAACTGGTTGGTGCATCCCTTATTTAATATGTTTTGTTTTAACCCATCCTAGGAGAGTATTTAGTTTGGGAAAATAAAAGAGGATGGCAATTTTAATCAGTATCAGTTTTAATCTGATTTTTTCCTCCGACAGGTACTATTCATTAAAAAGAATTCTTAGACTGGCCAGTTTTTATAACAATAAGTTTTGCTGCTTACTAATTCGTAATAAATTCTTCTTTGCATATGTTTTGATGGGTCCACTTTATGGATGTGAATTCAGTCCACTTTATCAGAGAAATCAAGATCATTAAGGTAGCTGTATGCAGATATTTACTTTTACATATACTAACCCACCTCTCATTGCACTCTAAGATATAGACATAAGTAAACCTGATGATGAATAGCGCTTTTTACAAATAGAACTGAAGGGGGACATTTCTTGTTCTTGCGCACAAAAAAAAGGAAGAACTTAATGATAAGTCTCACTCTCATAATATCTGGTTTAAATGAGGCTGGTCTTGAAGAGCATTTAGAAGTGGTAGTTTGCCCAAAATATAGCACTTTGGTTTGTAATGGGTACCCTTTGAGGCACCCACCTAATTTATTTAAAAAGTTGCTCTGACTGCCAGACACAAATAAAATTTAAGATGTATCTTAGCATTGATAGGTTAGTGGATCTGAGCTATCCCTATAAATAAATGTTCTTTGAAGTACAAGGAAGGCCTCACATCCTAGGTGCTTGAAACAAGTTATTAGGGAATCAGAAATATCAGCCCAGTCTGACTTAGATGTACTCCTTTTTCATACTTGGAGAAAAAAAGTCAGATAAACATTGGTGAATCGATGGACCAATCTCTTTTAAAGAAAAATAGGCAAAATGTCAAGTAATTTGCATCAGTAGTAAGAAATAACAATAGCAGTAGCAATAGCGTTTGAATTTATATACCGTTTCATAATGCCTTACAGCCCTCTCTAAGCAATTTACAGAATTCTTCATTAGCAGGCATTGGAAAAAACTTTCATTTTATAAATTCAGCTTATAATCAAATTTGCAAAAACAACAACCATCTACAGGTCAGCTTTCAGAGTTTCAGTATGAAGACTCTTGCAGAGTTGTCTAATTTCAACAATATTCATCCAATCCTAGAAATGTATTTAAACATTGTTTTTATTTTGTTGTCTTCTTTTTAATTCTATTTTCTTTATATGCTTTATTCTTATAAGTTAAGCTTTTAATAACTGGATGTCAACAAATCAGGTTTAAGGTGATTTCAGATGTGAATTCAGCCAGCTATCAGTAACCAAAGCAACTTTAGGACTAACCTCAGGATCAATCCAAGTAATCCCTCAACTAAGTACATTAAAGCAAGAGTCAGAATCCAATTTTAATTCCCCCGAATCCCACTGATTTCAATAGCAGAAAGCATAATGCTTGAAATAATTAGAATTTAAACCTCCTAACTATAAAAGACACTGAAATTCTTTTCTCACAGATCTTCCTTGAATAGAATAGTTAATGATTTTAAAAGTCCTTCCTCCCTTCAAACTTTTTCATTTTAGATTTAAATAAGCACCTCATTTCATCAGCCAGATCACAGACAATAAAAATTTCCCTGCTTCTTTGATTTAGAGGAGGAAAAAACGATAGGATTTAGCTTACTAAGCTTCAAAATATTTGAAATTTGCCAAAAGTCTTCTTCAGAGGCCCTCACTCGATAAATAACCTGCAGCTTTTAGGAGAAAGAAATAATAGCTATTAGCCAGCCAAGGAAGAGCCAGCAGAGAATCACAAATTTAGATCTGAAACGCTGTCTATCCTTTTCATTGTATAAAGAATCCAAAATTTTATCTTAAGTAGCTGCAGTGAATTTTCAACTCATTATAGTATTACTGAACAGGCATCCTATATTGTGCCAGTTTGTTTTCATTACTTTTATGGCATTAAAAAATCTAATTTATTTATGAAAATATTAAAGAAAAATAAAGAGAACGTGGTAAGGATGGATAAATTTTATGTCCTTATTTTCACTGAAGAAAATGAGCAGCCTATAGCTATGTCTAAACTGATAGAAGGAGCCATGGCATCGCAGTGGTTAGAATGCTGTACTGAAAGCTAACTCTGCCCACGGTCAGAAATTCGATCCTGACCAGCTCAAGGTTGACTCAGCCTTCCATCCTTTAAAGGTCAGTAAAATGAGGATTGTTGGGGCAATATGCTTATATTTGTAAACTGCTCAGAGAATGTTATAAAGCACTTTCAAACAAGTAGGACAAATCTTTCAGAAGAATTGTAAGTACAGTATCTATATAAGTCCTATGTTCTAAAATTTGTTTCAGAATGTTAGCAAGGATGCAAAGCAAGTAAGCCAATTGGTTAAAGAACATAGAGATATTAGAAATAAGTGGAAAGGGTTACAAAGATAACCTAGATCAATTATGGCTAACCTTTTCATCGTCACATGTTCAAAGTGCGTGTATGCGCACACATGCCTGCACCCATAATGCAATGCATGAGCAACCACCCCACCCCTGCATATGCGATTCCCCCCATGCACCGTTTGCCTCTGCACATGCATGCACATGTCCCATGCACCTCCATGCTCCCACGCATGCATGGCAGATACCCGACAACTTACAGTTAACTCCTCAGAGAAGGAACAACTTATTTTCTCCTTCATCTCTTAAGCTATATAAATCTCTGATTTAAAGTAGTATTAATGGAATTGTATGCTTCTGAAATAGGATTTTTACTGAATGTATCACAACTATTTTCCAGACTCAACTTCTCCCATTTAATTCCATTGTACCTCCAGTTATTAACCAATTAGAATCCAGACTTCAAACTAAATCATGATATTCTCTTTGAAGAAGGCTCAAAATCATATCATGGAAGCTGGATGGATTTATTTTTTCATTTTCATTTGGAACTTGCACATGAGTTCATGTTCATGATCTGTTCCACAGTGAGCCTCTGTTCTGTCAACCTGAGTCTGGACTTTGCTGTTATAACTGAAATCTTCCACCTGCTTGTATCAATAATATAGTTGACAAAATCTCATTAATATTACAAGCAGTCCTCAACTTATAATTGCAATGGAGACTTGCCATGAGAGCCAGTTTGGTCTTGGAACCAGGCTAGAAAGCAGGAGACCGTGAATTCTAGTCCTATCTTAGCTATGCAAAGCTAAGCTTAGCTAGCTTCCTAATAAGGGAAATGCAAATGTCTACAGGCAAAAATGAATGAACCCCTACCTCTAACCCACATGCTTTGCCCCATGTCACTGTCCAATTGAGAATAACTCACAAGCGACCACCTCAAAATATCCAGTGTTGGGACATCTTATCTCACTGTAAGCTCATCATCAAGGCTTCCTAAGGTTGGCTTCACTTTATGGCAAGAAACAAATGTTTGCCTTAGCTATGAAAACCAGCTGGATGACTTTCTCTCTCTCAGCTCACTGGGTTGTTGTTGTGGGGAAATGGGATTTGGAAGCAATGTTGAATATTTTCGCTGCCTTATTTGTAAAAATAATAAAAGTGGTATACAAACAAACAAATTGTGATATTATAAATCAGGTCATCCAATCTTTTTATGATGATCATTAAGCAAATATTCGTGGCCATAAAGCGAACACCACAATCATTAAGTGAATCAACTATGATGCAGTTTTGCTGAAAACCAGAAGCAAATGCCATTTGTCGGCCACACTGTTGTAAAATGCAATCATGTGACTCTGGGATGTTGCAAACAGCCATAAATACAGGACAATTACTAAGCATCCAACACAGGGTCATATAAATATGGGGAGGGACAGCCACTGAAAATTCAGGACTTGGTTGTAGGTACCCCAGGAAAATCCATCATAACTTTGAAAGATCGCTAAGTGTCTGGTTATAAATTGAGGAATACCTGGTCATTGGTTGTGTTGTATCCAAATACTTTTATTGCTTCAAAATTATGAAAGCAATGAGATTTCTGCTTTTGTGTCCTGGGTAGTAACTGAGATGAACTAAAGTAACAATTCAGATGTATTTTGCACATGCATTTTAACTATACAAATCAGATGAATCTAATTGGCTCAAATTAGATCATTCAGATCAATACAGATATTACAGCCAGTTCATCTCAATTATCCAAAAAGGAACAATGATCCACACAGATCTTTTTAATTGCACTGGGTGATTTTAAATGAGGAATACTCTGAAACTTTTCCTAATTGACTTTTCACCCCAGTTTAAATGAGGCTTGAATTTCAATCCCAAATAGGCAAAGATTTTATAGTAACGGCTATCTTGATCTGTCCATTACAGTTTGTTCTTCCAACTATTATGCTTCCTACTCTGCTTGGATTTACAATGTTTTGATAATTGAAGTTATTGTTTCAATTCAACAAAGATGGAATTCAGAACCCGTTCTTTCAATGGATGCTGAGAAAACCTTATCAGTGTAGAGGTGCTGAAGTAGATGTTATTTTGAGTTTCTCCAGTTCCATATCTATATGACCTCTATTGTGTTCTGTCTGATAAGTATTTCACAATATTATGTATTGTCTTTCTGACATCTGTAATACATTTTTCTCTCTTCCCTTTTAATTTGATTTGTCTTTAACATTAGAATTTCTATACTGCTACAGGGGAGAGGGATGTGATGGCTCAGCAGTTAAAGAACCTGAACTTGTCAGCTGGAAAGATTTCAGGTCCTGCCCCGGCTGCTGCCCATCTAGCAGTTTGAAAGCATGCAAATGCAAGTAAATTAATAGGTACCAATTCAGTGGGAAGGTAATAGCATACTGTGCACTTTGGCATATAGCCATGGTGGCCACATGAACCACTGAAAATGTCTTCGGCCAATGATGACTCCCTGGAGTTGGACATGACTGAACAAGGAAAACTTTACTACAGGGGATGAGCTACATTTCACTGCATCTCTGTTCTTCAAAACATAGACAAGGATGTACGGAAAGGGTGCAGTTCTATGGAGATTTTCAATCATCATCAACCAGGTCATGGTTGNTGGTTGTTCCAAAGGTGTTTTTTTTTTCCAAAAGGCAACTGGATTTTTTTTTCCCCTTTGAAAACATTTCACTTCTCATCCAAAAAACATCTTCAATTCTGACTGATAAGGAATTCCCCACTAGTCAGTTAAAACTGAACAAGTTTCTTGGATGAAGAACTGAAGTTAGAACTTGGATAAGAACACCTCAACGTTCCCCCTAAACATACAACAGCAGTCCCCAACCCGAGAACCATGGAAGCAGCGGGCAAGCATGCACAGCTCCACCTTCTCGAGCAGCGAGTGCAAATGGAGTTGTGTGTGCATGCGCACACACCTGTCATTCACGCAGAACCATCCCCTCATTTCCCCCCCCCGATCCACAAAGCTAGAAAGGTTGAGAACACAGATAGACAACATTCCTTTTTTCAGCATATAAGAAGTACACGTTATTATTTTAAGAATTTTCCTTTTATACAAATATGGACACTGAAGGACCAATGCATCAGGAAAAAGCTAGGCACAAGTATGATCTTCTGTGACATCTACAGCTTTTAGCAATTAACGTCTTCTCCTGTTGTTGTCTCTCAAAATGCAAAGAAATTTTCATTTCTACCTCTTAACATTCTCATCACATTTCCATTCTGTTTTCTTATGTCTGAGTTTTTCACTTTCTTTCTTATCTGTCCCCTTGTCAAAATCATTTTCTCTATCTGATCAGCTTCTTCAAACTTTCCACTTGGTAGCGGGCAGATGGGTTTTCAGCATTCAGGTTCAACGGTTTCAAAGCTGTGCTGTGGAAGAGGAGGTCGGGAAGGGTTTGATGCGGAACAAAAGCAGCTTATTCAGAAACTATGAGCGATATATTCAGTATCATATACAGTATCATAAAGCAGGATGTGTAAAGTTGTTTTTCTTGAATCACACAAGAAGCACGTTACTGTATAAATTTCTATGCTTCCAGCCAGTTGCTAGGCGATATAGAAATAGAGATCTTATTAGTTCTGCGTCCAGAATAACTGCTACTAAACATTCAGAGGCTTAATAAGACAGCTCTGGAGGGCACCAGGATTACAGCTATAAGCTAAACTGAGAAGTCAAACAAGCATTTTAGAAGAACTCAATGAAAAACTGCTTCTGCATTGCTGCACAGATGTGTCCATAAAGTTAAGAGTTGAGTTCAATGTAAGGCAGACTTTATCTTTTTAGTGTATTTGAAAAGTCCTGAATCTCAACTTAAAAAAAATATACTAATGACATTTTGTCCTTGCTACCAATGCCTCTTTCTTAGAAGTAACTATAGAGATGGGGGGGGGGGGGNCTATAGAGAGGGGGGGGGGGGAAATCTGGAAATATATGACAATGATAAATTGCAATAAAACAATGTCAGTTACTCTGCTTTTCAGTTTTAGTACACGCTGTTCCCAATCTTTTCATTTTTCTGCCTCCTTTCAATTAAGTTGTAACTTACTATTCCCCTAAACTTGATAAGCAACTTTATCTGATTTTGTCAAGGGTAATTTTCTAACAATTTCATTTAAATTACAAGTTTAGAACTATTATTATGTCCTTTCCATTCCTTCCCCAATAGTTAGAAAGAAAGAAAGAAAGAAACGTTTTATAGTTTCTCAATAATGGGAACGTTCTAAGTAACAAAGATTTTGTTCTTAAAGCCAAGATAAAACTATGGAATTCACTGGCATCCAATGGGGTGTCACGCCCACCAATTCAGATGGTTTTAAATGAGAACTAGACAAATTCATGGAGAAGATTTATCAGTGGTTACTAAACGCTGACCAGACATAACCTTCTGAATCATATATACATTTGAAATGCCATCTTTTGGAGAATTATAACTGAAAACTATCCTCCTCTTGTCCATGTTTTTAAATTCCTGGATGCATCTGGTTGGCCACTGTGTGATACAAGAATTTAAGCAGCAAGCACTCTGCTAAATCAGACCCCTTCTCCATGTAGTCCTATAGCTATTTTCAGAGCTAAATGAACATGGAGATTCTCAGTCATCCAGGTCAAGGTTGTCCCAAAGGTGCTTTTTCAAGAGGCAACTGGATTTTCTGAGGGTTTGTTTTTTTTTTTTGGAAGANGGGTTTTTTTTTTTTTTTGGAAGACATTTCGCTTCTCATCCAAGAAGCTTTTTCAGCTACGAACAGAGCTTCAAAGAAAAACCAGAAAGTCCAGTTGCCTCTTTGAAAAAGCAATTCTGGGACAACTGTTTTCATAGTATTCAATCACTCTACAAAGAAGCCTTTTTTTGTAGCAAGCAACCTGGTAACCATCACCACAACTTGTGGGAATGAATTTCAAAATTTAATTACAATTGCACTTACAAAGCTTTGTTCAAACCAGCCCAAATTGCCTTGTTTTCTTATATTTAAGTCAAATCACTATTTCTTTCCAGTGTTTGCAAATCTATCTTATTTTATGTTTTGCTGAGAATGCGTCACTTTGGATTCCAGGATGAGCAGGGAATTAGACATGATGGACTAAAAAGGACCCTTCCAGTAAAAAAAGGAGAAATGTGGATTAGATGAGCCCATAATTTGCCAATTTCACTACCCGCTGATGTGAATATACCAGTATGTTGTACATGGCTATGGACAAAAATACTGATTTTGGAGAAACACTATCAACACAGAGCATGAGTTAAAAAGGGAGTTGGTACTTACCTGACATGCTCGTTCTCTTTGAGCTGTGAAGAGCATCTAGTAGTGGGGAGGTGCTTCAGTCTCTGAATGTCTAGGCTGGGCTTAATTTGTGGAACGCTCCTCCTCTATGGGACTCCTCCCCAGCATTCCCCAGCTTTGGCAAAGACGAGAGAAATGAACGCCCTCGTCCTCAATGCCCTAACAAATTCGTTGGCTGAAACAGGACCCCACTAGACGGAACAAAAGGGTGGGGCTGGATGCTCTTCACAGCTCAAAGAGAATGGGCGTGTCAGGTAAGTACCAATGCCCTTTCTCCTA
>BHFT01071782.1:0-18034 GCA_004320025.1 Laticauda laticaudata | reverse complement strand
TATTAATTACCAATATGTATGCATGCATATAAATCCCCCTCTATTTTGAAACGTATAAATATGAGTGAATCTGTGAAGTCTGCCATTGTAATGGCTTCAATATACTTTGATTCACTGACATCCTGCCGTAAAATGAGGGGAGGGGGAGAAGGGGGATGTAGGGAAGGGGGATGACAGGATGACAGAAACCAGAGGTGTCAGTCTGGAACAGACCGGCTGATCCAACAACATGAGCATGAGAATCGAATGCAAAACTCCACCAAAGAGGCACCAAACTTAAAGCTGTTCCCCAAACTCCTAATATTATTGGGCTCTTAAAATTGGTCAAGATGAGAGGACCCGGGAGAAGGGGGAAAGGAAGGCTTTGAGGGGGAATACTCAGATTTAGCTTTTCTTGCGCTATAACCAAACAAAAGTATACCTTTTGCTCCAAATGGATTTGAGGGTCTTTCTTTCCTAAACATCCAAGCTGGGCGAAGCTCGACAGCATCATTTTCTCCCACTATTTTCTGAAGGGAATTTCTCCAGTGCACATTGATAATGGTAAACACTGCAGTAAGCCTTAAGTACATACTTTGGGTCCTGCATTTGGATTCCACAAACTCCACGATGTTTAGTATGAGGAGAACACAGAGTACCTTAGATGGACTTTTAAGGTTAAGATTAAGGCACCAGACTAGATATCAGGAGACTGAAGTTCTTATTCTGAGTTCTTATTCTGTCTTAGCTATGAAAGCCAGAAAGGCTGTGATTAGAACTCACAGTCTGGGAACGTTTAGCCTGGTGCCTTAATCTCAAAAATCAATCTAAGGGACTCTGTATTCCTCCTTATATGAAATAGGATGATTTTAGACTAGTCACTCTCTCTCAGCCCAACTCACCAAACAGGGTTGTTGTTTTCGGGAAAATAAGAGGAGGAAGGAATGTAGAGTATGTTCTCCACCTTGGGTTATTTGTAAAAATAATAACAGTGGGATACATATACTGAACAAAAATAAATAAAGTTTCCTTATTCTACTTTACTCTGCTTTGCCTATGTCTCGAACTATGAAGGGCTGCCACTTATGTTGAACCTCTCTGAAATGGCATCCATATCTCAAACACCAAATCAGATCATCATAATTTATTCACAAGTGATAGTGCCATCCCTATTCAGAAACATATTTTATTTGATTAAAATATCTATTAGATGGTTGATACATCTCCCAATCTTTTCTGCAGCAGTGGCAGAAGACTTTACTATTTACAAAGGGAAATCCCTAAACTAAATTGCATGTGACTTTTAAAATAAAAAACAGACTATATCAGTCACAATAAAGGCTTTCTTCTGAAGAAGAGTTACATTTAGATTGTACGCTCAGAAAGGTTTATGCCTTATACTAAAATGTGTTAATCTCCAAAGATTCCTTCTGATTTTTACCTACCATAGATTAACATAAGATGAAAAGCACAAGCAAAAGAGGGGCAAATAGGATCAAGGAGATAATCGATAAAGCACAGAGAGATTCCACAGAAAAGGTAAAAAACCCAAGATGATGGCCATAATAGTGTAACACACATAACAAACTGATCTTTGATCATACTTGGGTGACGACCATCTTGATTTTTTGTTTAAATAATTCCCTGCAGACACCCTTGTTTAAAATGAAGAAAGACAAAGTGTGCACACTGGAAGATATAAGGGTGGAATGAAGCATGAAGGATATGAAGGAACTGTTATATGCCCAGAAAAGGAGAAGTGAGATCTTTAAGTACATTAGACCAGTATTTTAAACTTGGCAACTTTAGATGGGTGGACTTCAATTCCCAGAATTCTATGCATATTGGTTTGCGAATTCTGGGAGTTGACATCTAGACATCTTAAAATTGCCAAAAGCGAGAAACACAGGGTTATTTTGTCCTGGAGATTGACAAGAAAGTCCAGGTCTGTAGGCTGTATTACATTACATAGCATTACATTACATTTTATTACATTACGTTACATTGTGCTGTATTGTGCTATGCTGTATTAGTCTGTAGACTATACTTCACCCCCCCCACCCCCCAAACACCACACCATATTCATACCTCACCACACCACACATACCACACTCCCACCTAAAATCATAACACAACACATCCACACCACTTCATCCACACCATGACATGCACACCAGAAGCAAACCTCACCACACTATACCACACACACATCTCACCCCCCAACCCACAAACACCACCCTACACCCTATCTCACCCCACACCAGTGGTGGGATTCAATTTTTTTTACTACCAATTCTGTGGGTGTGGCTTGGTGGGCATGGCAGGGGAAGGGTATTGTAAAATCCCAGTCAGAGGTGGTATTTGCCGGTTCTCCAAACTACTCAAATTTCCACTTCCAGTTCCCCAGAACTGGTCAGAACCTGCTGAATAACACCTCTGCATCACCCCACCCCACCCCACCCCACTTCACACATTACTGTACTATACTATACTATACTATACTATACTATACTATACTATACTATACTATATTAGGAGCTGTGGTGGCACAGTGTTTAGAATGTAGTACAGCAGTACCCTGACACCCTGGTCTCTGATAACGGGCCCCAAATCACCTCATCCCTTTTTGAATTGTTCCTGGCCCAAAGGGGAATCAGACATGCCCTAGTTTCCCCATCTCATCCAGCCTCCAATGGCCTTGCAGAAGGAGATATAAGATCTGCAAAAGACTCCCTGGGAAGGATGACAGAAGGGGACTGGTCTACCAGGGTAGCCTGGTACCTACTTTCCCAACACACCACCTGGAGCGCAGCCACCAACCTCTCCCCTGCTAACTATTAATGGGAAGGAGACTCCAAACAACCCTAGACAGGCTATACCCTAATTATGCCCCCAGGGCACCCCTCGACTCGTCTAGCAAAACAAGGGAATTTAGTCCTGGGGACCCAGTCTACTCCCAGAATTATGCAGGGAATCCCTAATGGTTGCCCAAGTGAGTTGAGCAAAAAACAGGCCCCAAATCCTACAGGGTGAGGTTGTCGGATGGACGGTTATGGCGCTGACATGTGGACCAACTAAGAAGCCCTTGGTGTCCTCCAACAGGTCCAGCCCAGAGGGAGAATGAGGCCATGGACTACAAATGGGGCAAAACCAAGGCCCATAGCCAACCGACTCCCGACCAGCAATCTGTCATGGAAGACGTACCTGGGGAAGCCACGGCACCAACCAGAGACCGCTCGCCAGCATTCGGAGAGGTTCCAGCGACACCAGAAGACCTTCCACAGCCAGCCGAGAATGCCCGGAGAAGAGAGCCAACACCACCCAGAGGGGAGAATGCCAGCCTGGCAGGAGGTCCTTCCACATCACAGCCTCCGGCAGAACTAAGGCGCTCAGAGCGAGTGAGGCGTTGCCCTGCCCATCTGACTGATTACGCTTGCGCAGGGCCAGGGGGAAGGAGTGTTCTGGCCAGCAAGTCCTCACTCCAGTCCGCTGTTTAAATGGGAGCTGGGAAAATCCCCGATTGGCTGAACCATTTGACAGCTCCGGTATAAAAGGAGCTGTCAAATGGAATCAGTGGTCTCTTTCTCTCTCAGCTGCTGCTGTGAGCCGCGGCTAGCCACAGCTAAGTTACAAGTTAACAATAAAGATGTTTAGAGCTTTATAGTGCCTCCACCTCTTCTTCTAAGTGCACCAAACATAAAACCCAACAATCTGGGTCCTCATTTTACTGACCTTGGAAGGCTGGAAGGCTGAGTCAACCTGAATCTGGTGAGATTTGAACTGCCAAATTCCAGTTCTGGAGAACTGGTAGTGGAAAATTGAGTTGTTCGGAAAACTGGCAAATACCACCTCTGACTGGGATTTTGCAAGATCTTTCCCCATGGGAAGCGAAAATCTTGTCTAAAGCTCTGCTAACAGCATCTGAGGTGGTTGATTGGAGAAGAACCAGCTCTACCCACTTTGAAAATGCGTCTACCACAATTAGGAAGTTTTTCCCTTGCATGGGACCTGCCAGGTATGTGTACTCTAGTCCATGGTATTTTGGTATCTTCCCATTCCCCTGAAGAGGTAGCTGGTGGGGCAGGCCTGGACATCTGGTAGATGGAGCAATTCTGCACTTTATTGGTGACTGCCTCATCCAGACCTGGCCACCACACATAGCTCCTGGCCAGAGCCTTCATCTGGTTGGTCCCTGGGTGACCTTCATGCAGAACTTTGATAATGTGTGATCTTAGTAGTTTGGGAATAATTACTTGGGGACCCCACAATAAACACCCTTTTAGCACGCTCAGTTCGGTTTGCCGTGTTTTGAAAGGGCGGAATTCTACTGTAGTGGTTTCCCCGGGCCACCCCCTTTTCACCCAGTCCATGACTTGAGACAGTTGTACATCTCTGCTGGTGGCACAGGTGATGTCATCAGCTGTCAGAGGCAAACACAGATCTTCCAACAGAGGCAGAAGGAGCAGGACCAGTCACCAGGAGGGGCAAAGGGTACCTGCTAAGGGCATCAGCATGAGCTACATCCTTGCCAGGCCTGTAAGTTAACTTATAGCTGTCAGCGGCTAGGAAGATTGTCCATTGGGTCATTTTAGGGGAGAGGATTTGTGGGCTGGGCTTGTCCCCTGCCAAGATGCCTAACAAAGGCTGGTGATCTGTGATGAGCTCAAATTAGTGTCCATAGAGGTATTCATGGAACCTTTTGACTGAGGCCACAGCAACCAATGCCTCTTTATCTATTTGGCTATAGTTGCGCTCAGCCTTTGAGAGAGTCCTAAAAAAATAAGCTATGGGGGCTTCCTGGTCATTAGGTAACTTATGACCTAGGACTGCCCCAATTCCATAAGGGGAAGCATCACAAACTAGGATAAGGGGAAGAGCATTGCTAAACTGAATGAGGACCTTAGTTGAGGTGAGGAGGGATTTTACTGCAGAGAAATATGCCTGTTCCTTGGGTCCCCAATGCCACTGCGTCTTAGAGTCTAATAGCCTGTGCCATGGTTCTGTTAAAGTGGCTTTGTGGGGCAGGAAGGAGCTGTAGAAATTTAGAAGCCCTAAAAAGGCTTGCAACTTGTGGTTTGAAAGGCTTCGGCGACAGGCAGGAATCCACGATCGTGCATGGTTTCTGCCTGGGCTCGCCGCTGGAGCACCCCGAGCTGGCTGGTTTTGGGGCTAAGCCATCCCGTAGAGGTGGTGAAGAGGGGGGAGATTGCCAGCGGGGTCGAGGAGAGCTGCATCTCTCCTCCTCAGCTGGCCAAACTCCCTTTCCCGAAGGCGGTAGGAACGGTGGTCAGAAATGGCCACCCCAAAGAAGCACTCAACCAGAAAAGAATGTGCAGGAGGAAGATAAGAAGTGAAAGTTTTGGCTGACCAGGTTAAAAAGCAACAACTAAGGTACCCTGGAATTTAAATTTTATGAAAGATAACATCGCTCCCAAAGAAGAGTCAGAAGCAGCGAAAGAAAGTGAAAAGGGAAAGGTTTTTTTTTTCTCTTCTCTCTCCTTCCTTACATTGACAACTAAGAGATCTGAATAAGAAATCGGAAAAATTTACCTTGGCATCAACAGGCAATTAAGCTGAAAATATAATTAAATGCCAAAGGGACATTAAAGATTTCTGGACATTAAAACCTTTTTTTATATAAGCAGGGGAGAGGAAAAGAATAAGGGCAGGATCTGGAGGGAGGACACTGCCTGGACTTCAGAAGAATCTGAAGTAAAATCTCAATAAGACTTCTAAAAGATACATTTTAACTGGAACTTTGCAACTAAATAGTGACCCCAGGAAGAGACAGTGAAAAAAGAAGAAAGTGTAAAAAGAAACAACTTGTGTGTATTTGGATTGCTTGGTGACTTTTGGATTTTTGGTGATTATATTTGAATGACTAAAAACAATTGGGTGGTTGTTTTAAAAATTTTACAATGGCATCACTTCTGGATGAATTGAAAATGGAACTTAAAAAATGTAAAGAAGATACACAAGAAGGAAAGTGCTCTTTTGGCTTCGTTTTTCAATTCTTAGAAATGGAAATCTGCAATTTTGAGAAACAACAAGAAAAGATTGCGCAACAAGAAGACTGGGACAAAGAAGAAGCCATCTTTAATGAACAAGTAACTCGAGGTGGGGAAGAAAGGGGAAAGGGGGGAAAAAGAATGGAGAATTTAAGACTTAAAAAAACAGCCAAAGAAGGGAAAAATTATTTGAAAAGTGGGTATAATGTTGGAAAGCAATAGAAAGGGGGAATACAGAAGAGGGAAATGGAGGTGGAGAGACGGGGATAAAAAGGGGAGAGAGAAGAAGAGAGGGAAGAAGGAAAGGAAGAGAAGTTACAAAGGTTTGGAGCAAGATGTAAAGAAAATGAACCAATTTAGAGATAATGGGTGAAAATCTAACTGAAAAAGGGATTCTGTGAAGGTACATAAAGCCCATGTCACACTGCCCAACGGATGCAAAAAGGACACAACGGAAGAGAAAAATGTTACATCCATTGTTATCTGCGCTCAAAAGGGGTGAAAATTTGCATAATTGGAGCGGATAACATGGACGCGGGGAGGACGCAGGGCGGATGCAAAGCGGATGCGGAACGGGAGCCCACGCGATGGAACGGATGGCAACATCCGCAAGGATTTCTGGGGAGCCAGCAAAGCGGACGGTGGAATGGAAACAATGATGCAGAAAGATACACAGCGGATGCGTGAATGAAGCCCAGCGGATGGGAGCGGAGTCGCGAGCGTGATGGCGCATCCGCTAGCTTCCGGGGGCCTCAGAAAGCGGACGCGAAGGAAGACACGGAATGCAGAATAGGACGCCGAACGGATGAAGGATGCACAGCGGATCCTAGCAAATGCCACCAGCGGAAGCCTAACGGATGCCGATGCATAAATGCCGCATGCGGGGAGGATGCATGCGTAAGCCGCCGCGGATATAAGAAGCAGCTCGGAGCATCACCATCAGAGAAAACCTCTGCCGACGGATTGACAAGCCTTCGCCCTTGGCCCTGTCTGTATGCCTGCCTGCAAGCCTTGCTGCCAGCCTTCGTGCAGTCTTGCTGCCATCTTGCTGCAGCCTCCCTTGCCGCCTTCCTGCCCAGCCTTGGTTGCCTGCCAGCCACCCCTGCCAGCCAGCAACCCCACAACCTATGGGGAAGAGTAGCAGAAGACCTCAGCCAAATCTGCTTATGCCACTCTTTGCAAGAGGACAGGGCACCAATCCCACCCCGGCCGCTCACTTCTGTTTCTGCTGTGGCTTCTGGTAGCACGGCTCGCTCTGTCTGGGCTGTGAGGCTCTCTGCTGCTTCTGCTTCTGGAGAGCTGATGATGCGGGATCAGGACAAGCACTCCAGCACCAGCCACCTCCACAGCACCTGACCCTTCACCCTCGAGACGAACGACCAAGAGGAGTGCCAGAGACTCATTTTTGTTTTATAGCTTCTTGATAATAAAGTCTATCTTTGATTCACACACTTGCTTCATTTCTTTTTTTTAATAAAGTCTTGCTGGAAACTTTAGAAATGTTTAAGCCTTTGTATGCTTGAGAGGATGGTTAAGATAGAGTGGGATGGAAAGGGATACCTTTGGGATGGAAGGATAGCTGTGGACGGAAGATACCTGTGGGATGGGAAGGGAACCTGTGGATGGGCAGGGATACCTATGGATGGGTAATAGTTGTGGGATAAGATAAACCTCCAGTGCAGCATAGTGGGACTGGTGGTCCACCCTCCCAGGTGCCATCCTATGGCCCTTCATTATCAGTTACAATGTAAGCATTGATCACACATGTCAACATAAACACAACTCTTTATTAATGCCCTGTTCATTGTAGGCCCACCCAACATACATGGCCCAATCTCATCATTAAGCATCTACCATCCTGTCTTGCCACTACCACTGCTCAGCTGGGGAGCTGCACCAGTGTTTCAGGAGGTTGCGCTGCTTCTTCGCCTCACGTGAGCTCTGTTGGCCCTTGCAACATCATCAGTGTCTATCAGGTTTTACCCTTGCCGTCCTCCATTCCCCAGGCTCCATGTCCCCATTGCCTTGCTGACGCGTCCACGAGCCTGTTCTGCAAGACTGGGTAGCGGTGCGCATGAGATTTGTACAGGATGCAGCAAGCTTCCATGATCCTCCTCATGGTCTCTGGGCGATGCTGCATGTTGGTGAGAAGTACCTGGAACCTGTTGCACCGGATGCCAAAGGCGTTCTCCACCACCCATCTTGCCCTGGACAGCCTGTAGTTGAAGATCCTCTCTTCACGGGTGAGGTATTTGGAACTGTAGGGCTTCATGAGGTAGGTTGAGGGAGAAGGCGTCATCCCCACAGTTTAGTAGGGCACATCTTGTGTGTTGTTGGGCAGCGGGTCTGGATCTGGGAAGCCCACCATTGAGGTTACTTCCAGCCCCTCCTTGAGGTGACTGTCGTTGTATACCTGGGCATCTGAAGAGAGCCGTTGCCTGAAACATCGATGTACATGAACTTGTAGTCAGCATGACACATGGCGAAGAGGATGATGCTGAAGAAGCCCTTGTAGTTGTGATAAGAGGACCTGAGTTGGCTGTGCGGCTTTGCAGGCCAGTGCTTCCCATCTATGGCTCCGGAACGGTTGGGGGAAGTTCCACTTCTGATACCACTGCTCTCGCAACTTTCTTCCACCATTCTTCTAGTGAGGGGCACTGGAGGAGCTCCTCCTTGATTCTTCGATGGTGGCCTGCACACACTTCTCTGACAACAAAGCTGATGGTGCTGTGGGGGCACCTCCAGCCGTACTGCATGCTCCTGTAGGTGGTCCCTGAGGCCAGGTGGCAGAGGTGAGTGTCACCTTGAGCCCAGGTTCCACGGCTGGGCAGGAAGTTTGCTGTTTGTCTTGGTCAACCTGGGTGTCAGCCGCTGACAACTTCGTCAAACATGGCTGGAGGCATCCTCATGAAGTTCTGGAACACCCGAAGTGTCTTCGTTTCCTCAGCTCCACCATCAGCTTGTTGTAAAGTACGTACTGTGCTCTTCTGGCAAACCATCTCTCGGAGCAGACTTTTTTTTGGTGCCTCCTTTTCTTCCCGTAGTACTGTTCACAGAGACTGTAGATGGTTTCGCAGTGTTGCAGAAGGATGTTGGCTGCCGAAAGGATTTTGTCGCAATCCACGGTGGACATGACTGGATGCTGTGGAAGAGAAAGAGGCAGATGAAGGCTGCAGGAGGTCTGCACAGCTGGTCTGCTGGTCTGAAAGTGAGATGCAGCCGAGTTGCTCCCCCTTTTTATAGGCAGTATAGAGTGTCCTCTGCATCCTCTAGGCATCCTCTATGGCATCCCTAGGCATCCTCTAGACATCCTTAATATCTGAGATAGTCCCTCTGCGGACGTTTTTTCCGTTTTAAAACGCTTTGTTTCGCTAGGCCACCCATTCTGTATCCATTCTGCATCTGTTCCACGTCCGTTTCGCTTCTCCCGCGTCCGGCGGATGCAAGTTGCGGGCATCCGAGTTGCGCAAATGCACAGCCGGATGCGTAGCAGGATATAGCGGATGCAGAACGGATGAATGGATACATTTCCGCAAAAGTTTTAGCGCCCAAAACTTTTGGAGCGGATGAAACGTCAATAAACAGATGCTGTGGATAGAGAGGAAGCAAAACGGAGCGAGTACATCGCGTTTCCAATGGATGGCAAGTGTTTCTCTCCGTTTTACATCCTCTTTGCTGCGTTGGTGCAGTGTGACACGCCTTAAGATTGTATTGTTATATTTGTATAAGAAACAGTGTTAGAAAATTGGAACAACATATGTATTAAAAAGAAGGATAAAATAGATGTTATTTAGTGAAATGTTTGTGAATAAAATAAATGAAATAATATGTGAGAAAATTGAATTAGGAAGGAACGGGAACATTTTAAGGCCCTGTCACACATGGCTGACGGATGCAAAACGTTTGTAAAAAGGACACAGTGGACGAGAAAATGTTCCATCCATTGTTATCCGCTCCTCAAAAGTGCCCCGAATTGCATAACCAGAGCGGACAACAACGGAAAGGAACGGATGGGGGAGGATGTAGAGGGATGGAAAGCGGATTCCACGGAAGCCTAGCGGATGGAGCAGATGAGGAGTGGATGGCACATCCGCAGGGCTTCCGGGAGCACAGCGAAGCGGAACGTGCAATGAAAGAGCGGATGCAGAGCGATGAAGCGGATGCAGAGCGGAAGCCTAGCAGAAGCCTAGCGATGGCATGCACGCGTTCACTGCACATGCAGGGAGGATGCATTGTGTAAGCCCCGAGGATATAAAGGGAAGCAGCTCGCAAGCAGGTTCTCCATTCAGAGAAAAGACCTGCTGCCCAGACACAGCTCCAGCCAGCCAGCCAGCCAGCCAGCCAGCCAGCCAGCCAGCAAGCCAACAACCCAACAACCATGTGGAAGAGAAGAAAACCCTCTGCCATCCTGCCAGCCCTGCGCAAAGGGACAGGGCCACCATCCCACCCCTGGCCCTGACTCTGCTTCTGCTGGGGCTTCTGCTGCTGCGAGCTCACTCTTCTGTGCTGGAGCTTCTGCTGGCGCTGCTCCTGGTGCTGCTGCTTCTTATTAGGTGCTTACTCTGCTGGCACTGCTCCTGGTGCTGAGGCTTCGCTGGTGTTTACTCTGCTGGTGCTGCTCCTGGTGCTGGTGCTTCTGCTGTGCTTACTCTGCGGCGCTGCTCCTGGTCCTGCTGGTCCTGCTGGTCCTGTGGTGCTGCTTGGTGCCTGCTGGTGCTCCTGGTCCTTGCTATCCTGTGCTGCTCCTGCTCCGACTGGTGTTGCTGTGCTGCTGCTTGCTGTCCTGTGTCCTGCTTGTTCTGCTACTGTTGTGTTGTGCTGCTGCTGGTATGTGAGGAGCAGCCCCTACAACCTCGAAGCCCCTCTCATGAGGGCCCAGATGGCCCTGCCAGAGGAGGAAGAGGCAGACGTGTGCCCTGTTCATTGTAGGCCCACCCAACATATCATGGCCCAATCTCATCAGTGTGATGAGACAGGTTGAAGGAAGCATCCATTTATCATCTATCATCCTGTCTTGCCACTCCACTGCTCCAGCTGGGGAGTTGCACCAGTGTCTCAGGAGGTTGCCAACTCTTCCCTTCACAGTGAAACTCTGTTGGGGCCTTGCACATCACAGTGTCTATCAGGTTTCGCCCTTGCCTCCATTCCCCAGGCTCATGTCCCCATTGCCTTGTTGGAGGTCCACGAGCCTGTTCTGCAACAATGGTAGCGGATGCGCATGAGATTGTGCAGGATGCAGCAAGCTTCCACGATGTTCCTCATGGTCTCTGGGCGATCTGCTGCAGGTGGTGAGAAGTACCTGAACCTGTTGGCCAGGATGCCAAAGGCGTTCTCGACCACCCGCCTTGCCCTGGACAGCCTGTAGTTTGAAGATCCTCTCTTCACGGGTGAGGTATTTGGAACTGTAGGGCTTCATGAGGTAGGTTCTGAGGAGAAGGTGTCATCCCCCACGATGAAGTAGGACACATCTTGTGTGTCTCATTGGGCAGGGGGTCTGGATCTGGGAAGCTCATGATGAGGTTGCATTCCAGCCCCTCCTTGAGGTCACTGGCATTGTATACCTGGGCATCTGAAGCTGACCCGTTGCCTGAAGCATCGATGTACATGAACTTGTAGTCAGCATCAACCATGGCGAAGAGGATGATGCTGAAGAAAGCCCTTGTAGTTGAAATAAGTGGACCCTGACTTGGCTGGAGCTTGCCATCTATGCTCCAACGTGTGGGGGAATTTCCACTTCTGATACCACTGCTCTTGCAACTTTCTTCCAGCCTTCCGCAGTGGAGGGGCACTGGAGAGCTCCTCCAGGTATTCTTCGGTGATGGCCTGCACCACTTCTCTCGACCACAATGCTGATGTGTTGTGTGGCACCCTCCAGGCGTACTGCATGCTCCTTACTGTGATCCCTGAGGCTAGGTGGCACAGAGTTAGTGCCACCTGAGCCACGCGGTCCACGGCTGGCTGGACGTTGGTGTTCCTTGGTCAACCTGGTCCTAGCCACTCCACAAACTTCATCAAACACATGCTAGAGGCATCCTCATTAAGTTCTGGAATGCATGAGGGTCTTCGTTCCTCAGCTCCACCATCCAGCTTGTTTACAGTTCCGTCACTCTGCTCTTCTCCCGATCCATGTTCGACCCAGACACTTCTTGGCCGCCTGCTTTCTTCCCGTAGTTTAAACAGGTGAAAGAGCCTGTAGAGGAGTTGCTCGACTGTTGGAGAATGATGGTGGCTACCAAAGGAGTGTGTGATGATCCATGGTGGAGGGCTTCTGGACTGAAAGTGAGATCCAGGTGAGTTTCCTCCCCTTTTTCTAGAAATATAGGTTTTCCGCTAGATGTCCTTTTGCAGCCTCTAGGCATCCTGCAGACATCCTAAATATCCGAGATATCCGCCTCTGCGAATGTTTTTCCGTTTTAATGCTTTGTATGCGAGCTGCATCCACTTTCATCCTTTCTCCGTCCATGCTACTAACGCTTGTGCGTCCATTCCGCGTCCGTTTTGCTTCCTCCCTGTGTCCGTTTTCCGCTGGAGCGGATGCGAGTTGCGCGGATGCGCAGCGGATGCCTAGCCGGAAATAGTGGATGCATAACGGATTGACGATGGAGTTAGAAACGGATGTTCCCCGGATGCGTTGTGGATGCAGAATGGACGCATTGGATACATTTTCCGCTCAAAACGTTTTGAGCAGCTCAAAACTTTTGAGGATGGAACCTCAGTTGACAGATGCTGGACGGATAGAGAGGATGAAAAACGGACGCAGGAGTACAGAACGATATGCATCACTCACGTTAACCAACGGATGGCAAGTGTTTCTCTCCATTTTACATCCTCTTTCCATCTGTTGGTGCAGTGTGACATGGTCTTTAATTAGTCAATGTTTTATAAAATATAAGTAAAGAGGGGGGGAATTAACTATGGAAAGTTTATAATTGTTCCCATAGAAGTATGATATTTATTTGAAAAATAATGTGTAAAATTTTGTTCAATGAGAAAAGATAGTAGACAGTTGCAAAAGGACAAAGAATATTAGTATAATGATTTGAATTGAGATGAAATTAATAAAATAAAATTAAGAAAGTTAAAAGAGGGGAGAAGCTATATAGAAAACACAGAATAGTAATAAGATATGGAATGGAATATAAAAATGAGCATGAACTTGAATTTGTTTCTGTATGAAGAGATGTAACCCGGGATTATGCTGCTTTCAAAAAAGATGTTTTATGTTTTTATGTTGTATGTTTTGTTTGTCTATGTTTGTTTCTAAAAATCAATAAAAATTTTTTTTTTTAAAAAAAGGCTTGGAACTCAGTCTTGTTCTGAGGAACCGGGGCCTCCTGGATGGCCCATACTTTGGATTCTATAGGGTGAATCCCCTTGTGATCAATATGATATCCAAGGAAATCTATCTGTGAAACTGCGAAGATGCATTTTTTCCTGTTCAATTTTAGTCCAGCCTGTTTAAAACACTGGAGAACTTTTTGTAATCTGTGCAAATGGTCCTGTGGGTTGTCAGCAGCAACGAGGATGTCATCGAAATATGGAATGACACCCTGGATATGGTATAACAAATGTTACATAATGAATTGGAATATGCCAGGGGCGACACTGATACCGAATTGTAAACACTTACATTTGAAAGCACCCCTATGTGTAATGATTGTTTGGGCATCAGCAGTCTCATTGTCCACTGGGAATTGCTGGTATGCTTGAGTCATATCCAGCTTGGGAAAAATGAGAACTTTTCCCCAGGGAATGGAGCAGGTGTTGAAGGATAAGCGTTTGGATGGAGACTTTTGTTAATTGTGGACTTGTAGTCTGAACAAATTCTTATGGAGCCATCTTTTTTTAAAGGAATTACAATGGGAGTTTCCCATTTAGAAAAGTGAATTGGTTCCAAAACCCCTTGTGAAATCAGTTTGTCAAGCTGGGCATCCACCTTAGCACATAATGCCAATGGTACTCTGCAAGGTTTGAGGAGTACAGGCACAACATTAGGATCCAAGTTAAGGGAAATAGGAATGCCATTGTAGCAGCCCAGTTTGTCATTGAAAATGTCTGAATAGTCAGCAAGAAGTTGCTGTATGTTGTGGGGGTTAATAGTATGTACTCCAGTTACTTGGAGGCCCAGGGAATGGAACCAGTCCAATCCCAGTAAGATAGGTAAGTCCCCAGTTATGATAACTAGTGGAAGGTGACCCTGAAAATTGTATTGAATATGGAATTTGCCTGTTCTGAGGACAGAGATGGAATGTCCTTGGTAGTCTTTCAGTGTCAGATTGCAGGGGCTCAGCTGATCCTTGTGGAAGTCTGGTAGCAGGTCCTGTTGCGTCTTCCATGAGATGAGGGATAGAGATGATCCAGTGTCTACCTCCATCTGACAGGGGTTGCCTTCTTAGAGAAGATCAACATTAATTTTATTAACATTAAAAGAATAAGTTAGCGGCTCAGCTCTTGGGAATGTCTTGTTGATGGCATAGCATTCCTCTTTGGATTTGAGGTTTCTAGGTTGTCTGAGATGTTGAGATGGCAGGATCGTGGTTTTAGGTGCCTGGCAGATTCTAGCTATGTGGTCTTTCCTCTGGCACTTTAGGCAGACAGCGTTTTGGAAAAGGCAAGTGGCTCTCAGATGGCTTCCTCCACAGCTGAGGCAAATCAACTGTGGTGTAAGTTGTTTCTTGTCGGCAGGAAAACTTTTTCTCTGCATTGGCTGGGGTGTTTGGAGGCGATTGATTGCTTCTTCCTCTTCGAAGTCATCATTTTCACCCTAGCTGTGTTCGTAGTGGACCACAGTGCTGGGTTTTACTCCAGGGAGGCTGCTTGGTTTTTGTATTTTGGCCACAGATAAGTTGGATAGTTCAGCGGCTTGGGCTTCTTCAATGGCTTGCTTCAAGGTGAGGTCAGCTTTAGCTAGCAGCCATCGTTGAAGTCAAAGGTCTCTCACCCTGCAGACAAACTGGTCCAGCAGCATAATGTCTAGATGATCTCAGAAACCGCATTGCAGGGCAGCTGAACAAAGAGCCACCATGTATTCACTTACGGACTCGCCTTCTGCTTGGCTTCTCCTGAATGCATGGTGGCAGGCGATACGCGATGGCTTTGGGGAATAGTGGTTACCGAGCACCTCTTGAAGTTCTTCCCAGAGGACAGACTTGACCGTCTGAGGAGCCAGCAGTATGGTGGAGATGTCAAAAATGATGGGCCCGCAGAAACTTAGGAAATATGCTTTCTTCCTGTTAGGAGGGATGTCAGAAAGGTTCGCGGCATCCATGATGCATTCAAACCTATTGATGTACAATGTCCACATCTTGGAGGTTGGCCGAAAGGGTGGAAAATTTGGCGGCAGCTCCATCTCTTCTTTCGATAGTCACTGCTCTTGTGACAGCTCTTAGTGACAGCTCTTTTTGAAGTGACTTCAGCTGTGTGGTGCTCTCTCTTTTTGTTTCAGGAATTGCCTCAGTTCATCAGCATCCCATCCTCGTCACCAGTTTTATGTTTGGCACGCTTAGAAGAAGAGGCGGAGGCAGTATAAAGCTCTAACCATCTTTATTGTTAGCTGCGGCTAGCCGTGGCTCGCTGCAGCAGCTGAGAGAGAGAAAGACAGCTGATTCCATTTGACAGCTCCTTTTATACAGAGCTGTCAAACAGTTCGCCAATCGGGGACTTTCCTGGCTCATGCTTAAACAGCAGACCGGAGTGAGGACTTGCTGGCCATAACATTGGGGGCAATAGGCTTACTCTGTAAACCGCTTAGAGAGGGCTGTAAAGAACCATGAAGCAGTATATAAGTTTAATTGCTATTGCTATTAGAGATAAACATCCTTAAGCCTACCTTGTTCTTACCTGGTATCCTTTCAAGGTTAATCTCTTTGGAGGCGATTAAGTCAAGAAAGGCTCCCTTAACATAATACTTCAACCCAAAAGTAATAATTATTAATACCGTAATTGCAGAAAGAATTCTGAATGTGTAGTTTATGGTTCACAGTGCTACTGAGATAAATATTTGGTCATTTTTGTCCATGTCGCCTCTCACAATTTGATATTAATTTCTAATGAAAATTCTGCTTTTAAAAACCACTGCAGTCTTCACTCTTGTCTCCACTCTTGACGCTTTGTTTAGTTTTTATTTACAATTGTTGTTTTTACTGTCACCAGTGGGTTCCCATCTTCTAGTGAAAAGTGCAGGAATTTTGAGGCAGTCGCGAGGAGTCAGCAGAGGCTCGAAGCACAGCACACATACAGAGAGAGACAATATTATACCAGAATAAGCTTTCATGTCCTGGTAAATCCATCAGGTGGCTTCTACTACCAGCCTTTGCATTATTAAAGTCAATGTGATTGGCCAGAACTAAAGCCACATCACACAGTCTGTGTTTTCAACAATGTCACAATTTAGTCCTTACAGGACTGACCTGGGAGGACTTCCCATGCCTCAATATTCTTCTGCCTCTCTATGACTATCAGGTAAATAGTGGAAAACTCTCTAAAGACATTTCCAGCAACTGGAGAAGGTTGAAACCATTGTTCTATTAATCCCAAAGCTTGCAAATTAACAGGGTGAGGCACTCGGGCCCTTAGGACTAATGTCCACCCACAAACCTACATACATTTTAATTTGTTTAAAGAAATAGCTGCACTGTTTGAAGTACTTGTGAAAAAGTGGGTGTTCATAGAATCAAAGTGGGAAAGGAGAGATGAGACAAAAGCCATTGGCAGTTGGAAAGTCTGAGTAAGAGCATAGATTGTTATACGCCAATTCAATCAAAGATAACATGTCAAGCCAGTTTTGTCTTTTCCAGTTTATTTACTTAAATAAATCATCACCACCATTATCACCATCATCATATTTTCTTCAGCCAACATAAAAACAAAAAGTTGATTAATCTAGTTGAAAAAAACCTTTTGAAATTGCATTTTATTATACTAAATGTTAAGGATTGTTTATATTTTACCTATATCCCTCCTTTCCTTGAGTATGCCTACAGCAGTGGTGATATTCAGCCAGTTCACACCAGTTCTAGTGAAGCGGTAGCAAGGATTTGGCTTGGGTTGCCACACCTGTAGTAAGTTCTGGCTGGCCACACCCCCGACCTGGTCACTCAGTCGCTGCTGGCTCACTTGCCCCATCCAACAGATGCTCGGTTACCCCGTTGCTCACCCTTTAAGGTATTTCTTTCTTTTTTTTCCGTCCCGACAATCAGCTGTTCATTTGATCAGCTGTGCCAGGATTCCCCTTGTTGAAGCCCAGGAAGGCAAAAAATGTAGGGAGGGGCTCAGCCTTCCTGAGTGCCAGAGGAGCCTTCTGGGAGCAAAAACGCCCCTCCCAGGGGCTCTTCTGAGGCCAGGAAGGTCCCCAAAATGGAGTGTGGAGGGTGCTGCGAAAAAGCAAAAAAAACCCAAAAACAAACCACGCCCATGCAGTGACATGGCTATGCCCACCAAGCCACGCCCACCAAGCCATGCCCACAGAACTGGTAGTACAATTTTTTTGAATCCTACAACTGACTTACAGGATTTTTGCATATGAATGGACACCTGGATTAAAAAGTACAGATAATCCTTGACTTAGCAACCATTTGTTTAGTGACTGTTAAAAGATTTAATGGTGCTGAAAAAAATGACTTTTCACTGTTTTGCACACTTACCACCATCGCCACGTTTGAAGACCCTGGTCCTAGAAAAATGAAATATTCCAGGAAATATTAAAAAGGCAGAATATTATATCTCCCTGGATGAGAAAAGGAGAAACATGCTCTTGGAAAGCAGCCCCCACCTTTGTGAATATCCCCAGAAAGACTGGGGCATCTTATCTGCAAGACAAAAGGCCTTCAGCTCCAGGGTGATAGGATTTTTCCTCACTTAAAGGCCCTGTCACACTGGCCGATGGATGCAAAACAATTGTAAAAAGGACACAGTCGACGAGAAAAATGTTCCATCCATTGTTATCCGCTCTCAAAAGTGCCCCGAATTCGTATAACCAGAGCGGACAACAACGGAAAGGAACGGATGGGGGGAGGATGTAGAGGGGATGGAAAGCGGATGCTCCACGG
>BHFT01071781.1:0-16396 GCA_004320025.1 Laticauda laticaudata | reverse complement strand
TCCAGCTCTGCCCTATTTCTCTGCAGCAACTTGTTCAACAACCCATAATGCTGAGTGTTCAGAAGAAAGACAGGCATGGTCCATTAAATAGGAATTGATATATACAGGTTGTCTTCGAATTACAATATTTCATTTGAGGGCTGTGTGGAGTTACAATGTTACTGAAAAGGACTGTTTTTCACACATTGCAGCATCCCCGTGGCCATGGGATCAAACTGCAGACGCTTAGCAACTGACTCATATTTATGACGGTTGCAATGTCCTGGGGTCACACAATCTGTTTTTGTGACCTTCTGACAAGCAAATTCAATGGGGAAGCCAGATTCACTCAACAATCGTGTCACTAATGTTATCAGTGATTCACTAAATAGCTGTGGCAAGGAAGGTTGTAATACGAGGCTAAAAAAAATCACTTAACACCAACATAAATCTGTGGCTCAGTTGCAGTCGTAAGTCAAGGACTATGCCGTTAAATCCACGGGGAAACATTGTATCAGTTAGAATTAATCTAAGGTCATTTTAATTCAAGTGAAATCAAGATGAAATCGAATCAAATGTGGTTCTTCTCTTGGTTTTATTTAGTTCTCTTTCCAAGAACTGTCTGCTTTTTGGATTACATCCCAGCACATCAGCTAAAGGAGTAGATTTTTAGCACATGTGCACACATGCACACACAATAATCCACAGACCCAAGGGCAGGACCAATTTTCACCCCTGAATATTTCTAAAATTATTAGAATACTTTTCTTAATTGACATTGCAATTAACAGGGTTAAGAGGGTGTGAGGATATTTCACTCCACTTCTGTCTAATCTTCTTGTTCTAAGTCAATATTTAATTGTGTTATATTACTGCCCCCCGGCTATAACCAATGGGTGGGACAGAAACTGAAATCTGTGATGTATTAAGACTCAGGAACATCTTGACATGCACCAGTGACCCAGGAACATGGTAATTAGGATGTAAAAGAGGTAAAGATGCAAGACAGATCACAATGGGAATCAACAGCTCCAGGGCAGTAGGCACTCATAAACTTGAAAAGGGAGAAAGACTAAGAAAAAGCTGACAGGTGGGGGGGAAAAACAGCCAGGTGAAGCAAGAAATGAACTCAGATTGCCAGACTGAAGACATCATCATCATCATGATTACCATCATCATAATCATTATCACTGTGATAAATGATAAACATTAAGGTTGACTCAGCCTTCCGTCTTCCCAAAGTGGTTAAAATGAGGACCCAAATTGTTGGGGGCAAGAAGCTGACTCTGTAAACCACTTAAAGGGGGCTGTAAAGCACTATAAAGTGGTATATAAGTCTAAGTACTATTCCTTCCTTCCTTCCTTCCTTCCTTCCTTCCTTCCTTCCTTCCTTCCTTCCTTCCTTCCTTCCTTCCTTCCATGGTGCACAGTGTTTAGAATGCAGAAGTGCAGGCTGACTCTGCCGACTGCCAGCAATTCAATCCTAACTGGCTCAAGGTTGACTCTGCCTTCCATCCTTCCGAGGTTGATAAAATGAGGACCCAGATTGTTAGGGGCAATAATGCTGATTTTGTAAATAGCTTAGAAAGGGCTGTAAAGCACTCTGAAGCTATATATAAGTCTTAGAGCTACTGCTATGAAGAATTATAATTTAGCAACCCACAAGAAAAAACTGCAATAATGATAAGTGATTGCAACAGAAATTCTGGCCCCAATTGTAATCCAGGACTATCTGGATCACTGGGAAGTTTTGCCTTCCAGAAAAGTCGAATGGCCAACTCAGTTTTTGTAAGCCAACTCTTCTCAAAAGTCCTCCCTGTTTTCTCTCACAAAATTACACTCTGCCCAACTTAGAATATAAAAAATAGAATTGGAAGGGACCTGGGAGGTCTTCTAGTCCAGTCCCCTGTTCAAGCAAGAGACCCTATACCATTCCAGATAAATGGATGTCCAATCTCTTCTTCAAAACCTCCAGTGATGGAGTGCCCACAACTTTCTGGAGGCAAGCTGTTGATCTAAATAATTGTTATCATCCAAGAAACTTCTTCAGGATAGTGGGGAATGGTAGTGTGGAATTGACCAAATAAAGGAGTATAAATCATTCCATTCTCCCAACATCCAGTCAGAGCTGAAGAAGCTTCTTGGATGAGAAGTGAAACGTCTTCAAAAGAACAAACAAGAAAGTCCAGTTGCCTCCTGAAAAAGCACCTTTGGGACAACCTATGATCTGGATGACTGGGAATCTCTACAGACTCACTGTCAGGAAATTTCTCCTTAGTCCTAGGTTGCTTCTCTCTTTGATTAGTTGCCATCCATTTATTCTTATCTTGCCCTTGGATACTTTGGAGAATTGGTTGACCCCCCTCTTCTTTTCAACAGCCCCTTAGTTATTGGAACACTGCTATCATATCACCCCTAATCTCTCTCTTTTTGAGATTAAATATACCCAGTTCCTGCAATGGTTCACCATATGTTTTGGTCTCTAGACTTTTGAGCTTCCTTCTTCAATCATCGCTAAGAGGGAGACAACATAGGTAAAGGTAAAGGTAAGAGTTCCACTTGCACATATGTACTCGTCATTTCTGTCTCTAGGGGGTGGTGCTCATCTCCATTACAAAGCCAAAGAGCCAGTGCTGTCCGAAGACGTCTCCGTGGTCATATGGCCGGCATGACTAAACATCGAAGGCGCATGGAACAGTGTTACCTTCCCACCAAAGGGGTCCCTATTTTTATACTTGCATTTTTTTACATGCTTTCGAACTGCTAGGTTGGCAGAAGCTGGGACAAGTAATGGGAGCTCACTCCCATTATGCGGCGCTTGGGATTCAAACAGCTGAACTGCCGACCTTTCTGATCAACAAGCTCAGCGTCTTAGCCACTGAGCCACCACATCCCTTGGGGAGACAACGTAGGAGCCTTTAAAAAATAATAAAATCAGGGAAGTCCCTGCAATTCAACATCTCGGAATGAACCAGTGCTAAATGGCTAGCAGTTTTTCCAATATCCTTCTCAGCAGCTTAGTGGAAAACAGCCGCTAATTAAGGCAACTGGCCAGCAACCATCTGATCAACGGATAAATGGTTGCCTTGCAAGGTTGATCTCACTGGCTCCAACTCAGACTTGTACAGTGACGGTTTCCAGGGTTCCCTGAGCCCAGGGCTGATTGCAAAAGTGCTTTTCAACGCAACAATGGCTTTCTTTCCATCTGCCTCCCTTCCACTTGCCCCGCCAGCCCATTCCTCTGTTCCTGATTGGCAGCATCAGGACCAAAATGGCGCCTCTCTGGGGACCTTGAAGGAGACCTGGAAAACAGACAAGCTGACAGGGGTGGAAAACCCAGCAGGTTCCCAAGCCCTGGCTTAATCCCCACAAAGTCACTCCCTGTGGATGGAAATCCTGTGACATTATGAGCTTCTGCTTGGCCATGAAGTATCTGCCTCTTCAAAGCCTCCTCAGAAAAGGGCTTTGAGAGTCATCCTCAGCTGTGGTTTGTTAGATGCAGCACAGTCTCCAGACTGCCACCAGCCTCCTCTTCTCCATGGCTTTGGTCAACGCATTTCGGGGGTTATGTGGTTCCTTAGAGGGCAGCCTGGTTTTGTCTACTCATTTACAGCAGCTTTTCCCAGCTCCACTCAGTTTATAGGGTGGAGCCACTCAGTGTGAGAAGATGAAGATGGGATGGAAGTTCTGCAGCCCAATGACCCAGCCCAGTTGTCCCAGAGGTCGAGGGAGAAGCTTTGCAGACCAGATGAAAAGGATGGAAGAATTGCAGGATGGTGAATGAGGCGTCTATGGACCTAGACACTTCGGAAGGCAGGACCGAACCAGACATAAGTGGCTACCAAGTGGAGAATCTCTGTTTTGGGTACCAACCTGTGATGGTTGACCAAATCAAGGCTCTGTGTTCCTTAAATCAAAGCAATGAATCTTCGATGCATCAGATCCAATGGAAGAAGACACCTATGGACACAGTGTCTATGGACACAGAGACTTCGGAAGGCTGGGCCAAAGCAGACATAAATGGCTGCCAAGGGCAGGGTCTCTCCTTTGGATCCCAACCTGACTTTGGCCAAATAAAGGCCCTCAAATGAAACCAATGAGTCTTGGGAACACATTGGATCCAGGGATGTGCTTCAAAAATTTTAGCAAAGGGTTCTCTGCCTGGTTGCTGGGTGGGCATGGCCATGGTGGGCGAGGCCTCATCAGCCTCCTGCACCCTGGGGGGGGGGGGTTACCCTTCCTGGACTCTGAAGGCTTTCCTCAAACCTCCGGAAGGGCAAAAATGGCCTTCCCAGGCTCTGGAGGCTCTCTGGAAGCTGGAAACAGGCCCATTTCGGTCTTACCAAACTTCTGGGAGGCCCAATTTTCACCCTCCCTGAACCTCCGTGCGTGCCCTGCCCTTATCTGCATCCAAAACGGGCCGCATGGGGACTCCTGGGAGGGGAGGGGAGGGGTGGGCCAGGAGTGGGATTTGGGGGTTCTCCAAACTGCACAGTATCTTAGCTAGGGGCTCTCCTGAACCCCCCGTGAACTCCCAGCGGCCCACCTCTGATTAGACCTTCCCTGGGACATTTATCCTGGTGCTATCTGAAGTCCTTAATTCATCTAAAAATGAACACACAAGATTCTCAGGCTGGTGTGGTATGGCACCCTATTTTGACCTTAAAATGAGAATCTCAAACATAGGTGCACGCTAGCTGCTCAACCCTGATTTAAGTGCGCCAGGAAACCATTTGTGATTGTCTAAAACAAGCCATACGTGACTCGGCTCTCACAGCACAACAAGCGAAACCCAGTCAGACTGCTGGGCAATGTGTGATCCAGCCTCACATTCAGAGGTGTGTTGCTGTGCATTCTCCAGGCCCTCATCCACTAGGAATCTTAGCTTTGACAGAAGGTTGGCTCAGGCTCTACGGTGTGCAGACCCATTTGTGACCCCTCGGAGGAATCTCAGATACTTTGAACAGTCACTAAACGAACTGTGTAAGTCAAGGACTATCTGTAGTCAATTTGGGATAAAAATTATCTGGTTTAACCTTTTTTTTCTCCCAAGAAGCCCAGCGAACAGTACAATTGTTTCCCAGCTCCTGAGTTTCAGTCACTACTGTGTTCTTCAGCAGTCAGGCAGCATCCAAACGGAATAAAATAACATTTTTTTAAAAGGCTGGCTTTCTTTCCATGTGAAGTTCACACGGTTCATTCTCCAATTTCCTGCCCCACTGAAAACCCAAATTACCCACACACCCCACCTGCTCTTTTTTTGCTCCGGAGAGTGACGTACACTTGAAGAAGACAAAAGTTCAGCCATGCGCCAAGCATGACAACATGAACTGACCAAAATGTTCCCTTCCATCAAAGCTTCTGTCTGCAGTTCTAATGCGCTTACTTAAGTGGCCGTCCCACCTGTTCCAGCTGACAACCAAGAGAGGAACATCTCACAGCTGCCAGGCAGGCCTTCTCCCCGCCCTCCATTTTCTCTCTCTTTCCTCCCCCTCTCTCCACCCATCAATTTCCTAAATGTGACTGCAGACACAAACACTGGGTGGAAAAAGAATTCAAGTCTTTTTTTTAATGACGAAGAAGAAGATGGGGAGAAATTTGGACAGGCGATCTCTCCTGCCCTCCAGTAGGGCCATTGAGTGATTTATTTTATTTATATATTTTGTCAAGCATGTATTAGATAACAAATATAATTAATTACATGATTATGATGATGACATGAAACAGGTACAAATAAAAGGGAGACATTAGGACAGGGATGGTAGGCACATTGGTGCGCTTATGCATGCCCCTTACAGACCTCTTAGGAAGGGGGTGAGGTCAAGAGATGGTCTGAAGTTGAAGTGTTTGTGGTTAGTGGAAGAAGAAACCAGAGAGTCAGGTAGAGTATTCCAGGCATTGACCACTCTGTTGCTGAAGTATCCTGCAGTCGTATTTGGAGACATTTACCTTGTATCTATTTTGTGCTCATGCATTGTTGTGATTGAAGCTGAAGGACTCGTTGACAGGTAGGACATTGTAGCAGATAATTTTGTGTATTACACTTAGGTCAGACCGAAAGCAGCGTAGTTTTAAGTTTTCTAAGCCCAAAATTTCAAGTCTGATGGCATAAGGTGTTCTGTTGCGAGTAGAGGAGTGGAGGATTCTTCTAGTGAAATATCTCTGGACTCTCTCGACTGTATTCATGTCTGAGATGCGGTGCAGGTTCCAGACAGACGAGCCGTATTCAAGAATTGGTCGAGCAAAGGTTTGTGATTCGTGCTCGTCTATGTCCCACAGAGTCCGTTCGGTGACTTCTGTGTGTATGGAAGGAGGGGAGGACTGACTGTTTACCGCCAGCCGATGCCAGCTTGAGTCATCTTCCAAGATGTGCCGAATCCATCTCATCTGCTCGATTATAATCCGAGAATGAACACACGCACAGAACCAGCGTGGATGCCAGAGAAAGGGGAGGAGGAGTCCTCCTCTATGTTTTCCCATGCTGTATTGTCTGCCTGTGGGTGGAAAGTTTGGGAGGCCAGATCCTGGGCTTGTCACCTGTGGGCAGAACTGGCTGCGCTATGACTTGCCTTGATCCCTTTGTGTTCCCTATGCCTTTTTCTCTGCCCAAACTCTGCAGAGTCCCTGGGCTAACTGCTCGCGAGCCTCCAAAGAAAAGACAAGCAATGATACAACTATTAAAAAGTCCACTTTTAAAAAAATTGATGGATTCCTCTATTACAGTGGTCGCCAACCAGTGGACCAGGGACCACTGGTGGTCCATGAGAAAATTTTGGTAATCTGCAGAGAAATGTCCCCCCCCCCAAAGTAATTAATCCAGGCTGCATGGGAACACAAGGCTGCACCACCCATGTGGCCTACCCACCCGCTGGCCCCCACCCTTCGACCGAGCGCAAACCTTACCTTGAGTAGAGCCATGCGAGCTGGAACTGGAAGGTAAGACTAATGGTGGGGGAGAGAAATCCACCCTGGGAATGGCTTGCTAATGTTGGTAGGAAAGTTGGTCCCCCAGAGCTGCAGTAGTTATAGTACTGGCCCTTTGGTCATCCCAAAGCAGCTCCTCCAGTCCATGGAAGGCCGGTGCACCCAGGTAGAGGAGTAGCTACTCCAGGATGACCAAAGGGCCAGTCCTGTGACTGCTGCAGCTCTGGAATATGGGACTGACTTTCCCACCAATGTCAGCAAGCTGCCGTCAGTCAAAATTCATATTAGTGGTCCACTAGATTTAAAATTATGAGTTTGGATGTCCCTAAGGTCCAAAAGGTTGGTGACCCCTGCTCTGTTAAAACAGACTCTGCCACAATAGGGAGCAGAATTTTCATGGCTAAGCAAGGCATCTGTTAACAAGTTGCTTGTTTAAAGACTTGCTTGGTTGCATTCATTAAGTGAATCGGGCAATTGTTATGTGAATCCAGCTTACCCCACTGACTTTGCTTGTGGGAAACAGCTTGGGAAGATCCCAAAAGGTGACCTTGGGTAGCTGTAACCGTCGGAAATACACGCTGGTGGCCAAAAACCCATGACTGCGAGGGTGCTATGATAGTTGTAAATCTGAGGATCAGTAAATAAAGTATGAGTTGGGGGGGGGGGAGAAATGGAAGAATTTCCACTACCATTTGAACACAAAGAACAGTGTTTTTTGAGATTTCACTCCATCCCTGGTAAACTTTTGATCTTGTCCATTTTCCCTAATTCCCAAATGAAAATGTAACAAATGGATGCAATTTGCACTTATTAAGAGTCAACTTGTGGTGGGAAACTGGTATGACATGCTCTGCTAGAGAGAGGTTCCCTGAAGATGGGCTCCACAGAAGTCCAGAAGTTTGGAAGAGAAATCCTCTGGCCCCAGTGACCGACCCAGATTGGATCCTACGACATTATCCTGGGACATGTACTTTAGTTCTAACTGAAGTCCAAACAAGTCCACCATCACAACTCTTAAGCAGAGTGTGGTGAGAAAAGAAAGGAGGCGGGAAAAGGAGGAGTGAAAGAACTAAGAAAGTAAAATGAGGTGAGCAGAGGAGGGGGGGTGGGAAAGACACCATAAACATTTTGGAGGACATGAAGTCATCCTCAGGGCTATTCTTCTGGCTGGTTCGGTGGGGTTGTGAAAGGAGAAATCTGATCAGCCTTTAACTGTGGAATGCATGAAAATGACAACTGCGCATAACTAGTAAAGCGTCTACAACCGGTGTTCAGCAATCAGCTAGAATTGCACGAATAATCGGCATGTTTCATGCATGAGCTCATTCACAAGATAATACTCTTTTGTGATCCTTCCTAATAAGAATTTATTGCATGCTCAATCAATGCAAAAAGAAGAAGGAAAAAAAGCAACCCCTCTTCTTGCCTTAGCTTCTTTGCAGAACGGGCTCCCCTTAGCCTACAGAGAATGGCTCAGGACTGCAGTCAACTCAGACTAAAAATCAAAGAAAGCCAATAGCATGACAGGAGATTAACCACCCCAATTCCCACCCCACCCCCAAACGTTCGCAGAGGTTTGGGGTATAATATATCAAAAGCTCTGTGTTTCGCTTCCTACACACAATAACACGATTCTTTATTCCTGATGCTCCTTTTATATAAATATAATTCTAACAATCACATTTCATCTCATCAAATTATTAAAGCAGATGGAGTTCACAACTTATAACTACTTATAACCATGTGCTTAGCAACACATGGAGGCTAAAATATATGAAGAACGGTTGCAGGAACTGGGCCTGGCTAGTCTAGGGAAGAGAAGGACCAGGGGAGACAGGATAGCATCTTCCAATATTTGAGGGGCTGCCCCAGGGAGGAGGAGGGGGGGTCCAGCTATTTTTCCAAGACACCTGAAGGCCAGACAAGGAATAATGGATGGAAACTGAACAAGGAGAGATTCAACCTGGAAATAAGGAGAAACTTTCTGACAGGGAGAACAATCAACCCATGGAACAGAAGTTGCCTTGGAAGTTGTGGGAGCGTCATCTCGAGACTTTCAAGGAGAGATTGGACTGCCATCTGTCAGAAATGGATGGGGGGTTGGACTAGGTGACTTACAAGGTCCCTTTCAACTCTGATTATCTGTTAACAACTTGTTACCAATTGTTGGAAGTTACAACAGCACTGAAAAAAAATGCCATACCCTGGTTCTGGCACTTATGGCCAGGCAGACTTATGATGATGAGGGGTGAGGAAGAAACTCAAGACTGCTCTGCCTTGATTCTCTTTGGTATCAGCGGAAAGCAAGAGGGAAACTTCATCAGGGCTTTCAAGATTCCATTTCAGGGAGTCCTTGACTCATGACTACGACTGAGTCCAACGTTTCTGTTGCTAAGCAAAGACAGTGGTGAAGTCAGTTTTGCCCCGCTTTTCTTGGCACAGTTGTTAAGCGAATCACTGCAGTTGTTAAGTTCATCAGTGAATCTGGCTTTCCCACTGACTTTGCTTGTCAGAAATGGGATCACACGATTCCGGGGACACTGCAGTTGTCATAAATGCAAACGAGTTGCCAAGGGTATCAGTATTGGTCATGTGACTATGGGAATGCTGCAAATGGTTGTAAGTGTGAAGAATGTCCCTTTTTTCAGTGCTATTTTAACTTTCAACAATCACTTACTTTATTTCTTTTTTTTTCATGTTTAAAGCATTGACTTCTGACTCCCTCTGTGGCCATAAAATAAAACATTAACATCAAATCACAAGTTTTTACTCTTCCGTCAAAATATGAACTAGCCATTTCTATTAAAAATCAAAGTAATTGGTAAAACCCAAAATCAAAGTTTCATTTTTTCAACACAAACTTTGAATGGTCGCCGAATGAATGGTCATAAGTCAAGGACTACCTGTATCACACCCTTTTGCAATAAAAATGGAGTTGTAATTTTTCTTTCGGTGTCTGTTTCTCCACCTGGCCTACCTGAAAAGTCTGGAAGGCTGAGTCAACCTTGAGTCTGGTGAGGAGGAGGAGGAGGGGGGGGGGGATCAACTTATCTTCANGGGGGGGGGGGGGAATCAACTTATCTTCAAAGCACCAGAAGGCAAGACAAGAAGCAATGGACAGAAATCATTCAAGGAGAGAAGCAATCTAGAATTAAGGAGAAATTTGCTGACAGCGTGAACAATTCACCAGTGGAACTGCTTGCCTTCAGAAGTTGTGGATGCTCCATCCCTGGAGGCTTTTAAAAAGATATTAGATAGCCATTTATCTGGAACAGTAGAGGGTCTCCTACATGAATAGTAATTTGGACTAGAAGACCTTCAAAGTCCCTTCCAACTCTGTTATTCTACGTTCTATGCAAATAAATAAATAAATAAATAAATCATGTTCCTGGCATAACTTGCAGATGGAAAGGAACAACCCCTCAGCTTCCCCCTGACTCTTTGTCAGAATCTCAAAGCATATCTCTGACAGAATATATATTATTTTTAACCGAAAACCTATTTAGAAGTGCTGAATCTGGGGGAAGACTGTTCAACATTGCACTGCAATGCAGTTTTTTCCTCCTTTTTTAAAAAAAAGAAAGAAAAGAAATGGAAGTGAATTGAGAAATGAAACAGAACTCAGGGGACATGAATGACTCTAGTTATGAAAATGACAAGCTAAAAATACTGACCCCCCCCATCCCCCGTTGCTATAAAAAGTGATTAAAAATGCTGGTGGTTGGTTGTTGTTGTTTTTTTCTTCAAAGCCCTCTTCGGGATCTGGCCACCCTCCCGATGGAGTCTTAGTCACCACCACTAACGAGATTAATGCCTGTCTTTCTTCTGAACACTCAGCATTATGGGTTGTTGAACAAGTTGCTACAGAGAAATAGGGCAGAGCTGGAAGCATTGGCTGGAAGGGAAGCCCAAGGAATCGGCCATCCCAGAGCCAGGAACTGGTGCCAGCTCTCAATTTTCCAGCAGGTTTGACCCTGAAACGTTGGGAAGTGCTGAGGCAAAATNCTAGAGCCAGGAACTGGTGCCAGCTCTCAATTTTCCAGCAGGTTTGACCCTGAAACGTTGGGAAGTGCTGAGGCAAAATCCCAGTTCAATAGGGACTCCTTGAACTGTTGAGCAGGATGACCCAATGAGGATGTAAAATAGATGGGGATCAGTTGGAGGAGGGTGCTTTTCATAGAACAGGTGGTCCTTGACTTACGACCACAGCTGGGGCCCCCAAATCTCTGTTGTTAAGCAGGACCATCGTCAAGTGAGTTTTCCTCCCCATTTTAAAGACCTTGCCTGCCACTGTTGTTCAGTGAATCATTGCCGTTGTTAAGTGAGTCACATGACTATGAAGTGAATCCTGGTGACCGTTGGCTTTGCTTGCCAGGTTGCAAAAAACGGATCACGTGACCCCAGGACATGGCAACTGTCATAAATATGAGTCAGTTGCCGAGCGTCTACATTTTGATCCCATGGCCACGGGGATGTTGCGACGGTCACAAGTGTGAAAAACAGTCCGTTTCAGTATCATTGTAACTTCACACAGCCCTCAAATGAAATATTGTAATTCGAAGACTACCTGTATATATAAATTCCTGTTTCATGGACCATGCCCTCTTCTAATACAGGGGACAGTTACCATTCTTCACTAGCTGTTCACTCCATACTGAAAATTGTATGGAGGGTTATTTTTTTGTTGTTGTTGTTAAGAAAGAATGTGGCACGAAAAGGAAGTCCAGGCCAACCTGTCTTCTTTCTCTCATCGGAGCTTTATGGGTTTCTTAGCAGTCCTCCTTGACAAGGTGAAAATGATCTTGGACCAAAATAACCCAATAGATGTCATAACTCCAAGCAGCTAATAGTAAGGAGCTTTCCTGAAGATCTATATCTTGTTGACATGTGGACTTCAGCTCCCAGAATTCTTCACAATTGCTTTTTTGGCTAGGGGATTCTGAGAGCTGAAATCTACTTCTCTGAGCCAGCCCTTTAGGGCGAGCGCTGATTGTTCTGTTGAGGGAGTCCTTTTCTTAAATGTTGATGTTAAACTTCAGGATGAACATGCATGAGATACTTCCTCCCTTTTCTTTTTCCTTCCTTCCTTCCTTCCTTCCTTTTAGTTTTTCTTTCTCCCTCCATTTTTTCCTCCCTCCCTCCTTTCCTTCCTTCTTCCTGTTTTTTCTTTTCCTTCCTCCCTTCCTTCCTTCCTTCCTTCCTGGATTTCTTACATTTCTTACATTTTTCCTGTATTTCTTAAAAGAACTCCACGTAACGCACTCTTTCCTGCTTGACCTATTACAATTCCTTGGAAGTTACTCCGTCCGGGAAGGCAAGCAGTGCTATTCCATCTGCAATAGTTGCGTCCGTGTACTACTGGATGCATTTTCTGCAAAGCAAATTCTCTCTGATGTTGAAACAATAAGTTAGCCTAACTGCAAATGATGGGTAAACTGTAGTAGTGTGCTATTTTAAACAGCTCCATCGTGTCAAGCGAATTGCTATCATAGTTTCATTACCGGCATTTCGAATCTTCTCTTTTGATTGAAGTTTTAAAACAGTGATTTTTCTCTCTCTTTCAGACAGAGTGGGCCTTTCATTTATGTCTGCCTCCTCCCTCTGAAAACAGCATTCAGCGGTGTATCCCATCCTGATACCAAATTCTATATTCGGCTCCCTGTTTATTTGTGTTGAGTGTTGCTTCTCCAATCCGTCCAACGTAAACAAACTAGAGGCATCCTTCATCTCCTCTTTCCTAAATATCTTTTAAGTGAGGGCCAAATGAAATGAGCTAAAACCTGGCTCTCTCCCATCAGTCCTTGCATGGGTGGTATCTTGTAATGATAGTGAGTAAAGCCCCTAGCAGATAGGAAAGAGAGACCTGGGGGATTGTGAATTTCCAGGCTGCCTTTTGTCCGTTTGACCTCAAGGGGAGAAAATAAGGAAAGATGCGGTTTGCGATTTGGACGTGCTCCGAGGCTCATAAGCTGCGAGGAACAGAGAGCAGACCACAGATTGAGTTACCCTTTCTCTTATCCTTGGCTCTGTTCAATCCACAAGGGCTTTTATTTTTTTTTTTAAACATGCCAGCTTCCCACAATAAGTTGTTCCCAACCCACAGGAAGGTTGCTAACAGTAGTATTTTGGTCAGTCAATAGCAATTCGCTAAACATCCGTACTTTTGGCGTACTTGTGCCTACAGAATATGTTTTGTTCCTGTTTTCCTTTGTAGGATGAAACATAGGTGAAGGTGTGGCTAAGCTTCTGGCCCACTTGATTTTCTGGGATTTAAACAACCTGCACTGCTCTAGTGATAAAAATGAGATAGAACGTCAGGCTCCAAAAACCAAGAAAGACATGTTGAAGTTCTTCTAAGAAGTTTCAGACTATCAGAATGATAGTGTTAGAAGAGACCTTGAGGTTTTCTAAGAGCCCCTTCCTCGAGCAAGAAACCCATACCATTTTGGTCCAATCTCTTTTTAAAATCCTCCAGTGATGGAATATCCACAACTTTTGGAGGGGTTGTTCCACTGATGAATTGTTCTCACAGTCAGGAAATTTTTCCTTAGTTCTAAGTTGCTTCTCTGGAACTAATCAAAGGTGGACAACGAAGAACAGGACGGGAGTCCACGAAACCTCTTATCGATGACTTCCTCTTCTTTGTGGCAGCCTCTGGGATATTGGAAGACTGCTATCATGTCATTCCTAATCCTTCTTTTCATTAAACTAAGCATATCCAATTCCCGCAACTCTTCTTCATATGTTTTAAGCTCCGGCCCCCTAATCATTTCTGTTGCACTCTTCTCTGCACTCTTTCTTTATAGATCTACACCTATAGACACAAATCTTATAGCCCAACCCAGTCTGTAGACTGGATGATATACAATCGAGTCATCATAATGTAACTGGGAATGATAATAATTTAAAATGGAAGCTATGATCAAACAAAGACTATCTTGATGGGATGTATCAGCCGCTAAGAATTGTGTACCACAAACTGTCATAAAACATCAGGAGAAGGTGGCCAAAGAATGGTGGCCAGCCCTGAGGGGGAGAAGAGTGTCCCTAAGGGTTAAACGTCTTCTTTTCTCCAGGCCCTTATGCAGATTTGATTTATTTTGTTTCATTGGTGAGCTGCTGTTGAAATCAGAAGGGGAGGTAAAGAGATATAAATGGGAGTTTTAGTACAAACGCATGAAGGATTTTAACCTTTTGATTGGCCAGCCTCCGAGCTGGTCATCATCGCATCGGCTGGAATATTTATTTTCATATTGCAAAATTCCATCTTAGCGAAATGTCTTGATCTCCTCAAGAATTTTGAAGGGTTGAAGTCAAGGAGCGGAATCAAAATAAACAGCATCGCCAGTGGTTTTACACATGTCATACTCAACCAACCTCAAGTAGGAGGTTGTCTCCAGAAGGGCTGGCCACAAAGTAAAATAGACCATTTTCTGCCTGAAACCTCCATTAACTCAGGCAAAAAAGAAAAGAAAAGAAAAAGATTGTGTGTGTGTGTGTGTGTATGTGTGTGTAGAAAGCAGGAAGCTGTTTTCTTCTCAGCAGCTTCTCCATCTGCTGCCCTTTATATGGCCAAGTCAGCCGTGGTTTGGAGTGTCTCTTCTCATGTGCTCTGCAGGGTTACAATAACACACAGGCTATGAAGCAAGGCTCGTTCAAATAGGCTTTGTGAGGTTGGCTGATTCTGAGATGGTCCTGATAGGCCTGTTTTCCTGAGATGGCGAAGTTTAGGTGGTCAGCTAGCAGATTTTCTTCAATCATAATGAGAAAACGGGATCACCTCTCTCTCTCACCCACTCTCCCTCTTCCCTTCTCTCTTTCTCTCTCTGACACTCCCTCCCTCTCATCTATCATCCCTCTTTTTTCTCTCTCTTATCTATCAATTATCTATCTATCCATCCATCTATCCATCTATCTAAATATCTATCCATCTATTCTGCCATTTCTCTCTTATTAATAGGTAGGTAAGTAGAGAGGTAGGTAGATAAATATCTCTTATCACTTATCTATTGATCTTTCTCTCAATATGTCTCTCTATCTCTATCCATTGATCCATTGATCCATCTATATATCTATCCATCTATTCTACCATTAGTCTCTTATTAAGAGGTGGGTAAGTAGATAAATATATCGCTTATCTATTGATCAATCTATCTGTCTCTGTTTCTCTATCTCTATCTCTATCATGTCTGTCTGTCTGTCTGTCTTTATCTATCCATCCATCCATCCATCCATCCATCCATCCATCCATCCATCCATCCATCCATCCATCCATCCATCTATCTATCTATCTATCTATCTATCTATCTATCTATCTATCTCTATTTATATTCCTTGCAGAGAGCTGGTCATTTGCATTCTTTTAGAGAGTTGTTGAGGCCACTTGGAGGTTTGTCTGTGTTTTCAGGGTCACCTGAGTAACACAAATGACCAGCTCTCTGCAAGGAGCATAAATCCTTCCATTCCCCACCATTCAGTCAGAGCTGAAGAAGCTTCTTGGATGAGAAGAGAAATGTCCAGTTGCTTCTTGAAAAAAAGCACTTTTGGGACAACCATGACCTGGATGACCCGGAATCTTCATAGACATTAAATGACAGTTATTCAAGATTATTTCTTTTCGATTACAAGCCATATCTCTGAGGTTCTCAGTTATGCCAATATGAAGCTATATATTTTGAAATCTGGCCTTTTTACCAGAAACAAGGTTGTCAAAAGCTAGGAATGCTCTTTCATTCCTCTGATTGGCTTTTCATGCAAGAAAATGACTCAGCACCATGTCTTTAAGGATGACTTGTCCTAGATCTTTAGATTCTTCCAGCGTTCCACCAAACCACAAAAGGGGGGGGGGGAAAAACTAATCCAAAAAGGGATCAAACCACAACACAAGGGCCGGATGGCTGTGGGATGCGATTGGGATGGCTGTGTGAATAATGATATTGCCACCAGATTTGTTGAATTTCATAAACAAATCTTAGGCCTCTTACTCACTTTTCCAGGATCTGAGTGTCTTGGAAGCAAGTAATTTTGAGACCTCACAGTATGCTACTTTTGTTTCCAACTGGACTCCATGACATTAAAACATCACATTTGAAGCAATGCCATGAAGTCAAATCAAGACAAGGAATTTAAGACATGGAAGGAAGAACGAGGAAAAATTCCTTTCTTTAGCATTTCACAACAACTGTCCCTATTTTCCAAGCTGTTTGGATTGTTGCTCAGATCTATAATTTGATTATATTATATTAGCTATATACCCATGCTTCTCTATGAAACTATGTGATTGGGCTTAGTCTTCTGGGGGGGAAATAAGGGGAAAAATTGTGTCTTTGCCTACCAGCATCCTTCAGTATTGATCTGGCTAACATTCTATCAGTGTGTGAGAGAATTGAGGGCTGTTTGGAAACTGAAACAGTATTGGCTGTGTGAGCAAGGAGACAGCAAGGAGCCTGGGTGTGGCTTAGCTCAACTGTTCTGGACTAAAGCTGCTTGGTGC
>BHFT01071776.1:0-10540 GCA_004320025.1 Laticauda laticaudata | reverse complement strand
TGATATTGGTTTAAGAGACTCTTAAGTTTACAGAAGCAATACTTGCGTAAAATATACAGACCCAACACACACCGCTTAGCCGGAAGTTTCTTCGCCGAAGTCAGCAAGCTCGCTTGAAGCTGCGCGAAAAACATCGCGTGTGGTCAAAAATGAAAGAGATTGAACGGCGGAAACAACGACGAAACGAGCCTGGCCAGAGGGAAGAAACAATTCCCACCATCAACCATCCAACGAGATTTTGACAAGACGTCAGAATCCGGAGAGGAAGACGACCGAAAAGTCACCGCCTATACACCAACTAAAAACGGCGCGAAAAAGAAAATTGGCGGGAATGTGCCGGCTGCGGAAGGAAACCATCCTCGAGCCGATTGCAGATTCCTCGATGCCATCTGCAGAGCTTGCAAGAAAGAAAGGGGCATATCGAGTAAGTCTTCAGGAATAAAAAAAAATTACAGTCCAAAACAGACACAGAAACTGCCCCACACAAGCTGATAGCACCGAAACAAACCGAGAGAAGTGGCGAAAGTGGCAGTGGAACAAGCGAGCCAGTAACCAAGAAAAAACACTTTGACTTTCACTATCGGAAGCGCTCAGATGGAAAAGCAGGAAGAAAGTAAAAATTAATTGTAAAAATAGAAGAAGGCAGTCCTGCAAAATGGAGGTAGACTCTGGGTCTTTCCTATCAATGGTGTCATGGGACACCATGCAAACAACTGGTCTCAAATATCAAATTCAAAGAACTCCAGAGACAAAAATTTAACCCTCAGGACTACCAAGGAAACCAAATTCCTGTAGGTAGGTTCTTAGGACATTCCGAGTCGCCTACAAACAAACATGTCGAAGTACTTACCCCTTGACAATATCTGACTGACGGAACTCCGACCAAGCCCCCTGGGCATCGAATTGGTTCATACCGAATTGGGCATCGGGATGACCAGAGTAGACCTGGTGGCTCGCACTGACTGGGAAGAAAACCTGTATCAAGAGTTCCCAGAACATTTTCGACTCCCTAGGCAGTTATCCCTAGGCAGTTATCGGCGGACCCCAATTTCCTTTAGTTTAGACCCCCAGGTAGCCCCGCTACAAGACTAAAGGCCCAGTTCCTTGCCTCTAAAAACAAAATAGAGGAACAACTTAAATAAATTAATAGACAAGGGGTTTTAGAACCTGTTGACCATGCTAAATGGGAAACGCACAATTCGATAACACCATTAACACCACGATGGGTCTGGTATCGCATCTGCGAGACTACAGCTACCCTGAACACCGACATTCAAAAAAGCGCATACCCGGTGCCAGTCGTACAACACTTATTACATTCTCTTGGGGAAGAAAAGTTTTCGCTAACAAACTAGATCTAGCGCAGCTTACCAACAGCTTCCAAGTAAATCCTTAACGCTGAAGCCCACAACAATAGTGACCACAAAGGGGCCATCAATGCAACAGACTCCAATTTGGAGTGAGTGTAGCCCCCAGGCATTTTCTCAAAGCCTCATGGAGCGTACCTATATTGAATTGGGTCAACAAAAGGGTCGTTACATATTTTCGACTGACTGTCCTAATTTCGGCCAAGATACCGGCACTCCCAGCTGAAAAAAAAGAGACTAACAAGAATGTTGCACTTAACTAAATTCAGAGAATCTTGGGCTGCCTAAAAGTAAAAAAAGAAAAAATTTTAACTTAATGACTGATCTGTTCAAATTCCTGGGCTACTTCTAATAGATGGATAGTAGTGCATACCCACCCTACTGACAAAAAGGTCAAAGCTATTAAAGACGCACCAGAACCAAGAAACAAAAACGTGAATTTGCAGCATTTTTTGGACTAATAATTCCTATATAATGTGTTCCTACCCACAAAGCGACAATAGCGGAACCCATTACACTGATACTGGTGATGAAACAAAAACAATTTTGGACGGCGAGTTTAGATAGCGTCACGAAAGGTCAAAGCCCGTATTCTCTCACCAAAAGAAAAAAAACTCATACTACTTATTACATACATCAAACACCGTTCTGTATTCGGTTTAGCTAACACTACTTCCATATAGCGGTGACCTGCGACGCCTCACCCGTTTGGATTTAGTGCCAATCCTGCAGCCATCAATTGCCAGATGGGGAGAGAGGCGCCACCCATCGCCTACTATTCAATAGGGACTCTGTCTAAAACCAAACGTAATTATAGTCAATTAGACATAAGCCCTGGACACATCGTCGCCGGAGTGAAAACTGCTTCCACAAATATCTATATGGAAGAACTCATTTTTGATAGTAACGGAACCAAAACCGCTACTGGGAATTTTGGTGGGAACAAGACACACCAAAACTTTTGTCCCTGCGAATGGACTAGATGGTCAGAATTCCTAGCAGCCTTACTCTTATACTCTGATTACATCGCCCTGGAAGCATATTTCCCATGCAGATGCATTGAGCAGAAGCACCATTACTGACTATAGAGGAAGTACCTGGCACCGACGATTGACCACCTTGCAGATAGAGACATGCCCCGATCTACTAATATCTGCAAATGATGTCGCCAGAGCCCACTGCAAGTGGACCACCATGCGTGACTGCTCCGCGTGGTACTGAACTGTGCGTAGGTAAACGCTGGCTTGGAAAATAAAAAAAACTGAGAACTTTAAACCTTTCCGGACCAGACAACCGAACTCCGATTCAAAAAAGGTTGCTTTGTTTGGTGGTGATCGGGTAGTTATCTTCTCCTAAATTACAAAACTAGGGACTCGTACTGGGTATGCTTCACGAAGGGCCACCCTGGAATTGTTAAAATGAAGAAGCCTTGCTAGAAGCTCATGTCTGTGTGGGCTGCGGTGATAAAGATAGGAGCATCGAACTACTGGGTAAATTCTTGCCAACAAATGCCAAAAGAACCAGGCTTCCCCACCACAAGCACCCATAAAGGACTGCGGAAATCCCATGAGGCCCCTGGTCACAATCCACATTGACTTTGCGGGGTCCTTACTAAGGGACATACCTTCCTAATTGTCGTAGATGCATACTCAAATTGGCTGTGAGGTTACATATATGCCATCTACGACAACTGAAACCGTGGCATTAAAAACAACTGACAAACTCTTCGCAACCCATGGCCTGCCGGACGTCCTAGTGTCCGACAACGGGCCACAGTTATACGAGTATCCAATATTCAAACAATAACCTAGCCTCCCTAGGTATACGACATTGCCCTAACTGCGCTGGTTCACCCGGCCTGCAAATGGGCAGCTATCTTCAGGGCAGAGAGAATGGTCAGTTTACCAAAAGAAGGTTTTCAGGAAAAAATGGACATTGGGGATGTCCAAGATAAATAAATCGCTCTACTCACCCTCCAGCATATTCACACCAGTACTATAACAAATAAAAGCCTGGTGGAATTACTAATGGGAAAGAAAACTTTAGGTCGCAATTAGACAGATTGCACCCAAATTATATACCAGAGAAAAACCCCCCGACTCCTCCACCCGTTTTCAGGACATTTGAATCGGCAAACTAGTCTATGGTGCAAAAAATTTCACCAGGACCCATTATGGCTCTCCAGGAACAATCACCACAAATTACAGGCCCCCGGTCCTACCGACTAACCGTAAACGATGGCAGGGAATGGAAGCGGCACATAGACCAGCTTTCGGTCCCAAAACATAGAAAGAAGTACAAACACACATCCACAAAATAATAAAAACGACGAAAATCAAACCAGAGAGAGGGGGGGGAATACGAGAAAATAATAAAGACCGTTTAAAATTAAAACAGAATACACAATAACAAAAACAAAAAGAGCAAAAAAAAAAAGAGACTTACAGTTAGAAGAAAATTGCGCGCGAGAGAGTCCATTCGAAGGGAGCAGCCAGGCCAGCTCGACCTGCCCGGAGAAAACAGGAGGGAGCGGCAAAACCGCCGGCCTGAGAAACTCAGGCGGCAGTTAATGGCTGACCACCTTCCAGGCGGTTCCATGGAGAAGGACAGAGAGACAGCAACCCCATCCGAACCGGTTCCGAGATGTCTTCAGCAGAAATGATAGACTGCGCAAGTCCATCGAGTCAAAGAAGCCCCACCTACCACTGCGCGGACTACGTCACCACGTAGGACTACAACAAGAGGGAAGGGGTGTTCTATATAAAGAATAGTAGCACATCACTAGAAGATACATGATCTATACCTGATTGGCTAAAAAACCTGAATTGGGATTGGTTCAAACAAGGAAACAATCAACGTAGCTGCTTAAAGCGGCAAAACTAAATACCTATCATTGGCTACAAGCCGGCAGGCAAAACCATACAAAAAGGCTGCGCGGCTTGAGCCACATGTTCCGTTTTTCAACTCGCTGTTAACTAATAAAAGACCTTGCTGTTGGTTGGAACCTGGTCTACCTCACATTTTTTCCGCACGGAACACTTATATGCTGCTTTATAGCCCTCTCAAAGCGGTTTACAGAGTCAGCCTATTGCTCCCAACAATCTGGGTCCTCATTTTACCTACCTCAGAAGGATGGAAAGCTGAGTCAACCTTGAGCCTGGTGGGATTCGATCTGCCAAATTGCAAGAGGAGTAGCTTGCAGTACTGCCCTCTAACCACTGTGCCACCGAGGCATTATAACTCTCTGGAGCATCTTCTTATCCACTACAGAGCATCCAGCATACCATACCATCACACAGTATGCCAAAATGCTCTCAATGGTAGAATGGTAAAAAGTAACCAGCAACTTCTCACCCAGACCACTCTTATTCAGCAGTCTCAGAAAGTTCAGGCACTGTTGAGCCATCTTTGCAATGGCCATAGTGTGGTCCAACCAAGTTAGATTGTCAGAAATATGAGTTCCTAGAAATTTAAAACTATGAACTCTTTCCATACAATCTGCATTGATATATAGTGGGAGAGGCTCTGCTGTGACACTGGTTCTACTAAATTTCATATTTCAGAGGGCTCCTAGTCTATTCAAGGGCTCTTTTGAGGTATTCATCTGGTGGCTAATATTACTTGATATGTGCTTGCTACTTGCAGGAGGGGGAACCATTGGAGAGAGTGAAGTCATTTCTTTTCCCCAAAAAGACATAAAATTCAGCCGTGCACAGTGCTCTCACATCAGGAATTTGGCAGTCCATTCTCTCAGTAGGGGGTTCCCATCTCTGCAAATTTCATCTAAATTTGCCAGGAATTAGACTGAAAGAAGTTATAGTCATTTGTTCATTTTCTCATTTTACTTCATGGATAATGTCCAAAGCAAGGGACTCCTGTAAATCATAGGTAGTGCAAATAATAATACCCAGGATGGTTCTGGGGAAACTCACCTCCCTTCTGAAGCAGGATCTGTACTAAATCTTGCCCTTAACACAAGCCTACAGCATGGGTTATGGTTGGTACAATTATCTGAATAAATGCCCTTATCAGTATAGAATTCATTTACATACTTAATGGCATTGGCTATCATTTCTTCAAAAAAAATTCTCACTGTCAAAACAAAAGCTGTTTAAAATAGCGGGTTAAATTATTCAATGATACAGTTGAAGCGTACAGTTCTTTTCCCCCTCTAGAGCATTACTACAAAGGAAAGTTAAAACAGCCTTATTTAAAGCAAAGCTGCCAAAATTTTAATAATCCAAGGTCCTAATTTAATGTGTTAGTGGGAAAAGCTTATTGCAGGAATTTTCTGCCCACAGTTGCGCATTGCAGGCATGCCCCAAATCTTAAAGTGAAGGTAAAAAGAATAATTAAAAGCATCAAAACTTGGTCAAGAGTTTTGGTGAGTGTTGTCAGAAAGACTGCTAAAACAATTCTAAATTATAGCAATCCACCATTCAAGATCCAGAAGAAGCCATGGTATATGTCTGATGAGTTGTACTCTGAATTGGTGGAGATATCCATGGCAGGGTTTGGCTATGCCATGCAGGAGCCCAAAGGCTCCCTGGTACCTGTAGAAGATGAGACCCAAGGAGAGCAGGACCTGTTGGAGGGTGGACTTGGAGGTCTGCGGTAGTCAGGCATTGGACACCACTTGCAAAAGCATAGCTGTTGAGTTGCAGCTCTGAAATACAAAACATCCCTGGTTTTCGCATTTACAGAAAGATTGCGTACATAGAAGAAAAACATACAAAGATGTTGCTTAAAAGAAAGAGACATGACTCAGAATAATAGGCAGGCCTGAGTCAACGTTATGAAAGAAGGGCTTGAGAGTCAAAGTTTTGTTGGCAAAAAACTGTCTAGCCTAAATGGGCAAACAACTGTCTAACCTTGAATGTATTGCTGCTGATTCTTTGGCTGACCTCCAGACTGGTACAAAGCAACGTTCAGCTCTGATTCCTAGAACTTGGAATTGGCTGGGTGAAAACTCACTTTCTGAAGTCATTTTTTTTTAAAAAAATATTATTATTATTAATTCTGAGCTTTTACATTCTTATACTGGGCTGAGACTTAAAGCTGTTATGAAGAACTGAGACATAACTTTAGGCATAACTTTATTACTTATTTTGTAATAAGTCTGCAACAGGACAACAGGAGAAGCTTATGAATTGTAATTTGCAACTAAATCTTGCAGCATTCAGGGAACCTCTTTGGATGGTTGTTGTTTATTAGATTTATATTCCCCCTTTAGATTCAGCAGTCCAAAGTCTAATATCATCCTAATATCCTAATATCCTAACATCCTAATATCATAGTCTAATATCATCCTATTATTCCATACAATAGGAATAGTGGCGAGTCTGGGTTTAGAGAGAGTGACAATCTCAAAATTACTAAGTGAACCTCTATGGCCTGCAGGGTGCCACACAACACCATCAGCATTGTCGTAAGAGAAGTGATGCAGGCCATCATCGAAGAATACCTGGGGAAGCTCCTCCAGTGCCCCACCACTGAAGAAGGCTGAAAGAAAGTTGCAGAGCAGTGGTATCAGAAGTGGAACTTCCCCCACACCGTGGAAGCCATCGATGGCAAGCACGTGGCCTGCTAAAGCTCCAGCCTAAGTGGGGTGTCCACTGTATCTACAAACTACAAGGGCTTTCTTCAGATATCTCTTTGCCGGTCGATGCTGACTACAAGTTCACTTGTCTACATCGATGCTATCATGGCAACGGGTCAGCTTCCAGATGCCCAGAGTCATACAACGCCAGGACCTTCAAGGATGGCTGGAACAACCTCATCATTGAGCTTCCCAGATCTCAGACCCCCTGCCCAGACGAGACCACACAAGATGTGCCTACCTTCATCGTGGGGGATGACTAGGCCTTCTCCTCGAACCTACCTCATGAAGCCCTACACTTCCCAGACTCCTCACCCGTGAAGAAGAGGATCTTCAACTTAACAGGCTGTCCAGGGGGGACAAGGCGGGTGGTGGACAACACCTTTGGCATCCTGGACCAACACGTGTCCAGCGTACTTCTCACCACCATGCAGCATCGCCCACAGGACCGTGAGGAGGGATCGGGAAGGTTTGCTGCATCCTGCACCATCTCATGTTGCACCCGCTACCCAGTGTTGCAGAACAGGCTCATGGACCTCCAACAAGACCAATGGGACATGGAGGCCTGTGGAAGGAGGGCAAGGCAAAACCTGACTAGACCACTTGTGGATGTGCCAAGCGCCCAACCAGAGCTCTCACTGTGCAAGGGAAGAAGCAGCGCAACCTCTCTGAAACCACTGTGCAAATCCCCAGCTGAGCAGTGGAGTGCCAAGTACAGGCTGGTAGTATGCTATAATGCTGATGCTTCCTTGAGCCTGTCTCATCACACTTGATGAGATCTGTGACCCCATAGTATGTTGAGTGCCCTACAATGACAGGGCATTTATAAAGAGTTGTGTTTATTTTTGAAATGTTGTTTGATGACATGATTAAATTGTTATTGATAAATAAAGGGCCATTAGGTGTTGCGCACCTGGGAGGGTGGACCATAACAGTCCACTCTCTTGCATCTGGAGAGCTACTATCTATTCCACAGCTATTACCCATACCCACAGGTATCCCTGCACATTCCTACAGGTATTCCTTACCCATCCCACAGCTATCCATCCCCACAGTCTATCTTATCCATCCTCAGCGTATCCTTATCCATCCCAGCAGCTATCATCCCACAGCTAATCCTTACCCATCCCACAAGCGATGGGCAAAGGCTTAAACCACCAATACTTTTATTTAGTAAGAACTTGAACCAAGTGTGTGAAACAAAGAGTAACTCTCTCTATTAATAACAAACCTGTGAGACTTTCATTAAAAAGCCAAAAGTGAAGCAAGAAAAGTGTCCCCAAGCAAAGATAAAGTCAACAGGTAAATCGACCCCAGTCTCTGGCATTCTTCTCAGTCACTCCTGCAGGCATGCCTACACATCCGGTCTCAGGGTGAACGGTAGGTGTGCACAGCGGGCTGAGTGGCGTGTCTGGAACTGCTGTCTGAAAGCGCATCTCGGCCATTGGGTGTGCCTGGCCGCGAGAGGACAAACAGGGATCGATGTGTGCAGGAAGCTCTCAGAGAGCTGGCTCAGTCCGCGTTGATGTTGAGGGCGCCTTCCTCCAGGACTCTCGATGTCATCCAAGACCGATGATTAGATTGTTTGAGGCTTGGGCTTGGCTGTGGGGGGGAAGAGGAGTTGTAGTGGGGCTGTTCTGGTCTGCAAGTGAGCGAGTGAGGCGTCCTCTTCTCTCGGTGCATCTGGTGGCGTCGTTGCATCTGTGGATCTGTGACATCCCGGTGCTATCTCAGATCCCGTGATATATATAGCACCCTGCTGGAGTGCGACTCGTACGTGGTTAATGTTGCACCTGGCTGGGAAGGTCTGTAGCTATGGCTAGGCCTGAATAACCTGGTACCGTACAGCACTTCTCGAGTAGGGAGGCGGCTGTGTATCCCGAAAGGCCTTGGAAGTGGCTGTGGCATCGCCGGGTGGAGGAGCAGACCTGGAGTGGTCAGAGCAGGTTCAGCTGGCCTGGAGGTGTGTGTAGAAACCTGGATCTTCTCCTTGATCACTGGTAATGGGCTGCGGGCCAATTTCCATGTAGGGTCTGGTTCACGTAGGTGAGGAAGGGCTTTCTGTTAGAGGATTGGTATGTCGCAAGTGTACCAGTCTGAGAGAGGAATCTATGCTGCTTCTTGATGGTGGTCCCCTTGATCTTCCAAGAGGGACAGTCTTGGCTCTGCTCTTCCGGTCTGTCCCTGCACCTTGCTTTCTGTGGAGGTGGAGCTGGTGTGCAATTGCGTGCTGGGTCCTCTTACAGCTCACTCGGGCTGCCGACTTCTGGCCTTCTCTCTTAGCACTCTCACTACTGCTAGCTATCAAGTCGCGAATCCTTCCACTGATATACGGGTCATCATCGGCAGAGCGTCGCAGACATGTATGATGGGGTCTATATATACGCTGCATACCATTGCTCCTACATGCTTTTATACGCCTCGCTGAAAGATCTGCATCTTTGGCCCGCAGAGGCTCTCTTCTCGAGCTCTTGAGAGACGGGTTGACAGACGCGCTGCGCTCCTCACAAGTTGCCCTGTCTCATGACACATCTCTAACAAGTTTCACGGATGTGCTGTATTCTCTCTCATAGACAGCCTCTGCCATGACATGTTCTCTGGCCGGTGAGCATTTGACCGTGGCATATGGCCAGATTTCTCATGTAGCAGTTCCCGTACCAGTGTGATGTGCTTCCACCACCCAGGAGACATCCGGAAGTGTGCCCAGGCTCATCGCTTCTCTTCTCCAAGCTGCCTGCTTCGCTGGGTCCCAATGACCTGTGTCCCTTCCTCCAGAGGTACTCGTCTCCCTCAGCCATTTCGAGCACTCATCCTCAGTTCCTCTGCAATGGCAGTACTTGTCTCCTCTACTCGTTTTTCACGGATTGACTCTTCCTCCCTCTGGTCAGGGCCTTCTGGCCCTCATCAGCGGGGCTTTAGGTTCTAGGGACTGGTCCACCACACCACCACCAGCAGCAGCAGCGCATCAGCAGTACACCAGCAGCAGCAGCAGCAGAGTCAGCACCAGCAGAACACCAGTCACCAGCGCACCAGCACCCAACAGGACCAGCAGACCAGCAAGCAGCACCGCAGAGTCAGCACCAGCAGAAGCACCAGCACCAGCAGGTCAGCACCAGCAGCAGAAAGCAGCAGCAGCACCAGCAGAAGCAGAGTTCAGCACCAGGGGTGGGATGGTGTCCTGTCCTTCTTGCCAGGGCTGGCAGGAGTAGCACAGGGCTTCCTCATTTCTTCCCCATGGTTGTTGGTTGAAGATGTGTCTTGCAGCAGGTCTTTCCTCTGAATGGTGACCTGCTTGGCTGAGCTGCTTCCCTTTATATCCGCGGTGCTGACGCAATGCATCCTGCCCGCATGCGCATTGAATGCTTTGCATCCACTTGGCATCTGCTAGGCTTCCGCGAGGCATCCTGATGCATCCGCTGTATCCGCCTTCAATGATGACATTGCCGGGTCTCCTCCTTGTACGCCTTAGAATCCCATCGGAAAACATCCTGGAATTCTTGTTAGAGCTTTCCTCCTAGTTTGCCTGTCGTCGTTCGCTTCGCTGATTCTCCCCTCGTGTGTGTCGAAATCCCCT
>BHFT01071775.1:0-10085 GCA_004320025.1 Laticauda laticaudata | reverse complement strand
GGGGGGGGGGGGGGGGGGGAAGCAAATGATAAACTATGAGGAATCCACATTATTTGGGCAGGACAATGTTTACTACAATGGTCAATCTCAATAGTTGCAGCTTGTTCCTGTGGCTAGTATATTAACTTCAGCCTTTCAATCCTTCAAAATCATGCGCCACCTTCTCTGTTGCAAATATACGAGGTTTTTTCCTGCCATATACTGCACAAATTGTTTTGGTCATGTAAAATTGAATTTTTGAATTATCTACATGCTGAAGAGCGCAGTACTTCTCTCATAATTCTCAAGGTCTTATTTAAACACACATAAGTCTTCTCTCAAGCCTGAAATCTGAAGTGGTCCATGTAAACAAAACACAGCTAATGTAGATTGTCCTGTCCTTTTTCTGGAATAGTTTTTATCGATATGCATTATTTCCTGAAAGTGTCGTATTGGCTAGACGTAAAACTGGCAGGGGGTGAGCTTCTGTGTTAAAAACCCAGTGTTCCAAAGGTAAGAGATCATCATTGGAGAAGAGCAGATATAAATACCTGCAAAGTAAGAGAAACAAGATTTGTCATGATACACAAAAGATACCATTGAGACTACATTAAACACTGCATGACCAGAGGTCTGCTTGTGCAACAGGGCCATTTTCTGTTTTCCTTCACTATCTCCTCCCATCAGCCATCTGAGAAGAGAGAAGACAGGTGTGCCCAGGAGGGGTGGATGGTCAAGAAAATTATGTTGATGGCATCAGGACACAGATTCCACTGTTGACTATTCAAATCCATTAACTACAGAGTATAAAATAATGCATATTGTCTAATTAGATACAAATATAATTAAAATATTCATTTTCCCTTTAAATAAGATGCCTTATCATTCATGCACTGTAAGTATACTAAATATTCCACTAATAATTACTGATGAAGATTTAAAGCATTTGCAATAGTACACTAAGTTCTAAACAATCACGATCCACATGACCAAAAAGGTACTTCATTTATAACGAACATCTACAATCTGTCAATGAGATCGCATTCTTGTGTCACCATTTGTAAACTCTTGGTTGGTAGAGCAAGCTTTTTCTTAAATTCTCCTGTTTTGCAACATACTAAAGTCCAAATAACTTTTCAAGAATTCCTAAATTCTGCACACTTGCACAATTTCCCCTTCACTCCCTTCTGGCACAATTGCAATATCTGTGTTTTCACTATATTCATGTAGGCAATTTCAATGTGTGATATTATGAAATAGAGCCAATACATTTGATACCATCTCATTCACACCCTGAAACAGCTGATGGCATTCTCACAGATACACAGGATAAAGGGCTCCCTTTTGCAAGTGTTACAGAATAGACTAGAATTCCTTTAATTTAGGAGGGGGAAAAAAAGAAAAAAATAACAAGACTGTAGTCATATGCATTGGCAGCCTAGTGGGATAAAATCTCCAGCAGTGGTAATATCCAACGGTTTATAGTCATTTAACAGAGCCATTTTCCTAGCAGGCATATGTATTTTATAAATATAAAAATCTATTTTCTATAATATTCATATTAATATATAAGTGCTGAATATTTCTTTAAATTTACTAAATTTATAAGGTTGCTGAAACAAATATCAAAGAGAAAAGATCTACTTACTTTAGAGTTTCAGCAAGAAAGAAACTTTGTTGTACATCATCATATGTAGGAGCTGAAGAGTAGACATCCTTGACCCCAGAAAATCCACCACTCACTCGACAGTACTTATCAATGGCCTTAAGTGAAACAAACAGAATGAATAGCTTTATTAGCCAGCAATTCAAAATTGGATGTAGCTGACACACATTCAAATTATGTAGATATTATATACTTAGAAATGAAAGCAGAACAGTGGAGTAGAGTTGACACTAGAGAGTTACAATTACATGATATAACAAAAGTGTTATTGCCAAAATGTCCACAGGTATTTCTTGACTGTTCAATGACAGTTCAAAATTACAATGGCCTTGGAAACAGTGACTTACACTCCATCCTTGAAGTTAAGGCCTTTGCACCACCAATCCACAGTCACATAATCACAACTTTGGCAACCAGCTTGCATTACAATGGTTGAAATGCCTTGTAATCATGTGATCACAATTTGCAATCTTCCCAGCTAAAAGCAAAGCCAATAAGGGAAACCAGATTTGCTTATCAATCTTGTGATACACTCAACAACCATGCGATTCACTTAATGTGGGTGGTAAAAATAGTCATAAAATAAATAACTATTCCTTTATAAAATGAGACCGGGCAAAATTAATGTTTCTATTTTCCCATATTTGTATGTTTGAGTCTTTATACGAGACAACCAATAACTCCAGAAAGAAATTAAATAAACTAGTTTTGACTATTTGTCTAGCAACAGAATAACTTTCTGAAAATGAGACAGAAATGAGATTAAATTTGACATATTGGGAGAAGCATAAAGATGATAAAATTCTGAAAATGGCCAAATCCAGCTATGAGCTACAGAGAAAAATAATCCAAGAAAAATAATCCCCCAATGCATGTCCATGGAAGATAAATAATTGCCTGGAATGTTAACTACACTTTCATTCCCAGTTTCCTCCCTCTTTCTTTTCATTGGTGGGGGCCAGAGCAGAGCTATTATAAAAGAGGTTGGAATTGAGGGAAAATCTAGGTGTTGTGCCCTGGCATGTTTCCTTCTCAAACTTGATTATTCATATTTTTTCAAAAATTCTTGAAGCATTTCTCTTCCAAAGTTATTAAACTATTAGAGCTATAAGAAGATTAACTGGAATTTAAAATAGCCCTTTTATAAACAGAGAAGCTTCTTCAATAACAAGAAGTCCAAAGTCCCTCTATTAAAGTGTTTCTCAACCATACAGATTTCAACTCCCAGAATTTCCCAGCCAGCATGCTCTGTTAGAATGCACTATTCCTATCAAGAAAGTTTCAAAATACATGCAAACCCTTTTTTTACAAAGCAGCCTCTATTTGGCACACTACTTCTGATTGTGAGGAAAATTGGATCCTGGCTGTCCTTCTTGGAAAAGCCTTGAAGCAGACTCTCTTCTTGTGGTGCAGCTGCTAAGTTACATCATGAACAAGCATTTTTAATTAGATTTTCATTTCAATCCTTATTTTACAACTGAATGCATTATTGTAAGGCAAACTTTAAATCTATTTTAAAAGTCTAAATGTAAGATAAAAACATTCTGAAGATAAGATTAGAAACTGGAAATTAGAAGTCTTTTTCCCCAATATTCTCAGTTATCAGATTTTTTTAAAAGCCATTTTTCCTTAGGTGTCTACCAGCAAAGAAGGAACCATCTAGGGGAAAAAAATACCATCATGGTTTTTGATTTCTTACTATGCACAATATGAAGGTTGGCAAGGAAACTCTGTGAGGTTTTTTTTAGAAGGCTAGTTAATATTTACCTGTGCTGCCTCCCAGCCCCACTGTCTGTACTTAGGATCATGTGTGAATCGCCACATATACCAGTATGTCTCAATCACCTCCGGTCTTAATATGTAGTATTTTTCATTTTGCCGCACTGCTACTGCCTCTAAACCTCCATCAAATTTGAAAGCTTCAGGCCCCAGTTTTAAAGCTGCAAAGGAAAATGAAGAAAATCAATGCAGCAACTTCTTATGTAACTTCTAAGTTCAACAATGCTATTCTAAAAGAAACAGTAATATATGCTTTTAATGATTCCAGAAGTAGTTATGATACTTCTTATGAATCTGGTCAGGTCTGTAACAGCTTGACAGAAATCTAAATTCATTTCAGAATTTTGAGTATATGCATGGTTGTGGAATATTTAAGAAGTATTTAACATAAGATTCATATCTTAGGGAACAATAAGTAAACAGAGAATTCACTGCTGTTTTATATTCATATATTGTTTGTTTTCTGTCCACAACCTTGAAAAAAATTGGCACTGTATAACAAAAGTGATTATGTCGATAGAACTTTTATGAAGGAGTGAGTAGCATATCACTTATTCCCAAAGTATATCAGTTTCACTATATGGCTCCTTTCAAACACTGAAATTTGGGCCTACTGAGTGGAACCCTAAATATCCCCTTCTTGTCTCCTAAAAAAGCAAAATGTTACGTTAGTTGTCTGGGTTGGAGAGGCCAACCTCACTTTCCATACCTTCTCTGCCCAGAATTTCATTGCTAAAAGAGATACTGGAACTTCTCTTATTTGAAATCTTGGGTAGTGAAATATAGGTTTCACTGTCTCTCTTCATTAGCATATTTTCTTGGCAATTTCACGATTCAATTCAAGGAGATGTCATAGTATCAAAGCTAGCAACAGTCTTTTCATCTTTGAAAGAGCTAGTGGGGTTGGGAATGAGGGCAAGGGCCACAAACTAGATCCTTGCATCATATTGTTGAGGCAATGTCTACTATTTTATCCTAAAGTCAGGCTTTTGCTCCTGGTGAGGTTGTGGATTTAACATCACATCCTGAGGGGCCTGTTTTTTTAAGGTTAATTACTAACATTAACTAACAGAGACAGACAAGACAGTCACAGTGAACCTGTTGGATGAAAATACCCATGTGCCACCTTGTTACGCCCCACTCCAAATCAATTCCACAGGCAAAACCATCTCAGTTAATATAACTACACACCTTACAATCAAAGCCATTACTATAAATATCACTACTCTGATGTCATAGTGATGTCATAGCTTACCTTTTGATTACTGTCCTGTATATATTGTCAAAATAAACTCTGTCTCTGGTCTATGCAACTTGCCCCATGTGTTCTTTAAAATGACCCAGTATGGATTTGAACCCAGAACTTTCTTCCAACAAAAATTTCCAGTTCCTTTTGAACTATAGGCTTTTCTACCTATCCAAATAGCTTCTATAGGAAACAAAATATCTACATGAAATAGTAAGGCAAACCCATCATGCATTTTTTATGCAAGATACTGCTTAGGTCTTTTTTACTTTTACTCAGGGGTCTTCAAACTTGGCAGCTTTAAGACTTGTAGACTTCAACTCCAAGAATTCCTTCTCCAGTCATGTTAGCTCAGGAATTCTGGGAGTTGAAGTCCACAAGTCTTAAACTTGCCAAGTTTGAAGACCCTTGCTTTTACCTAACCTGACAAATACATTCTATATTCAGATAGAGCAGAAAAGTTTTACAAGTCTTTCATGGGTAATTAAAGATAATCTACCTATATTTATATAAGATTTTTGTGCAAATAAATTTGTTAAATTTATATCAAAATATTTTTCGAAAAATATACGAGTGATGTATAGATTATATGTATCCCAATGCAAATAAAAATATCAACAAATTTATCTTATTTTATCTTACCTTCAGAAAGCCTATCTTGCAAAAGATACCCCCTAAAAAAGGAGGAGTTGATGGTGTCTCTAGTGTATAAAGAGATTACTTAGTCACAGGGTTTGAGTTCGCTACTAAGTTGTGTAAAATGTTATTTCATTGCAAAGCCTATAGTCTACTGCAGTAAGCATACAGATTACTAAGATTTACACTCTGCTTTTCTTCCTATGTGACGCTGTGGGAAACAGGCAGAAAAGGAATTCAGTGAAAGCAAGAAGAGGCAGCAAGACCCAGGGAAATGATCTGAAACTAAAAGGAAAAAATTTCCTAGTATTCTGGCTTCTCTTGTTACAGGAAATTATTGTTGGCTATACTCACAGCATTTGTTGGCTTTCTCACAGTTAGTTGAAAAGAGAAATGGTGCAGGGTTTTATAAGGGGTTGTGGGGGATGAGAATTATATTCAATACATCCAGCAACATATTTCTTATTTAAACAAAAATAGTTCATTTAGAAGTTGTAACCTTCTCTTTACAGAATTCTGCTTCAACTGTACCTTACAGCAACTGCAAAGGCAAGTCTCAAGGAAAACACAGTCAATACCTAAGATAGGCAAGGATACTTACTTGTCCTGTCATAGGATTCATGGCATGTATGTGCAATTTCTGCTCCAAGTTGTAGATAATGTCCAGCCTTCTCATCTCGGGAACCATCAGCTCCAAGGGCAAACATTCCCCCAGCAAAGCATGTGAGATGGCCCATCTTTCTCTCAAGGTGCCCATTTTTCCATTCCCCAATAAAAGTTAGGCCCCCATTAGACTTTCTGATAAGGTGCTTCTCTATGGCCTGCAGTGGAAATACACAACTTTAATTACCATGACAGGTCAAAACATCTTTTCATTCCTCTTAATATTCCTCCTCCAACACACCAGATCTCATGAAATTACAGAACAAAGCAAGAACTGTACAGTTGCTCTATTTCCCCCTCTTTCCATTGAAAGAGAAGTGGGGAAAGAAAAAGAAACTGTAAAAATTTTCACAGAAGAGTTAAGCACTGAGCTTCTTCTGTATTTTCCACATGGAAAAGTGATGTTCACTACTGAGAAAATGTTGCCTTCATTCTTCCACTCTTTGCTCCAGTTTTACAATTGGAACTATTTTGGACACAACTTTTCTTCATGTCAACTGAGAAATGGCAACAGACTGAATAATTCACTTAGTTCAGACAGTTCACACCTTGTCCTAATTTCCCTACCTCTCTGAATCTTTGTTAAGGCAGACTTTTGTACCATTAGTGGGTTCTTATGCAATTATAAAGTGAACGTCAGTTGTATTATAGTACTTTAGTCAATGGCCAGAGAGAAATACTCCTGGCTTTTTCACATTGTTAATAACTGCACAAATTACTGTCAAACTGCCTTTTCTTCCTTGGCTATGACCAAACATTCCATAAAATAAAACTTTGATGCAGTTTTCTGTTATTAGGTTCCTTGAGCAAGTGAGAAGAGAAAGCAAACAAGAGTTTTGTGATTTACACAAAGAAACAAACGCAAAAAGCACCTCCCCTTGACTTCATTAACTGAAAAAGTCAGGAGTAGACATCAATTTTGTGGGTATGTTTACTGTTTGTTGGAAGGTAAGAACCTCCTCCATGATATCTCTGCTAGCCAAGCCAGACATCAATCTCAACCACTCCTGATCCTCCAGCAACCTCAAAATAAAGATACAAAGTTGCCACTTAAACTTTTCCACCAGCATTGACACTTGGGCTGCAATTGATTAATCAGTCCCTTAAGAAACTCATAGGCAAAATAATCATGAATCAAAATCCCCTCAAGGTAAGAGAAATCTTTTGTTACAACATACTTTTCATAGACCAGACACCTTATCCAAAACTCCAATGCCAGACCTGTCATAAAATTCTACACCTAAGAAAAAAAAATCTACACATCCAAGATCATCACACCCACATGGGCGAAAGACTTTTCTCTCTGGACATCCCTAGATCATGAACACCTCACTTTGCATATCTAATGCACAATCAAGGTCATTATTACTATAAATACTCTACTACTCTCTGTGTTCTGATCTTGTGGCCACCTTTGTCAGCTGATTTATGCATTTACTTTGCTATAAACTAAACTCTACCTCCACTTCACGTAGGCATCCTGTGCTCATTTACCCGGCCACAGAACAGAGCAGATTTTCTTGTTCATGTTCATCTCAGCAACATGGAAATCATCAAAATTGTTCTATTAATTTGGTCGGGGAACTAACATATCTTCATTTTCTCCCTAAAGACTGCAGAGATATGGGTGCAAATGAAGACTAACTGACTTCTTGGAAGATAAGGTAAATGAGGTACAAACCCATTGTTCTAAATTATGGAAGATGTGGAATTCTTAGAGTGGACTCACAGTATATGAGTAAGTGAACAGAACTAAAAAGTCTTTCAGAAAGTAAAAGAAAGCCAAAGAGCAAGTTATTTCTGTAGGCAATCTCTCCCAGAGCAGAGAGACTGAAGAGGAAGAGATTTCAAGAAAGTAAACCATTTGGTCTTATACACAACAAAAGCAATAAGATCACAATAGCTGTGGGGAAAGATCAGGCAAAGAAAAGACTGCCTAAAATTATTATCTCTATTCTCTGGCATTATATGTGATGTATATGCACACACACACTGGGTTCCACAAATTTTAGCATGAGTCCAAGTAAGAATGTTTAGGTAAAACTACAAAGAAGGGAAAGAAATAAAGATTTTATTGTGGAAGTAAATTATAGACTATGAAGCCAGGCAGAAGATCTAGAAAATGTCTCCTGAACCACACTGAGGAATATTCAGGGATAAGAGCTATGGGAATGATGGGAATCCTCCATTGCCTGGACATCTGTTTGATGGATAGCAAAGACAGTAATGTCCTAAACATTCCTCGGTGACCTTACTGCCTGTTCCATAATGCAGAAGACAAAAACAAGAAAAAATGGCTCTCTAGAGCTGATCTTAAAAAAGAAGAGCGAGCTGGTTGAACAGGTAAATGTAGTGAGAACCATAGGAAGAGGTAATCACATTATCTTGGAGTTCAAGATACTGCAGAAAGGTTTTTGATTAAGAGTTAAAAATTGACAAATAGAAGAGTTAATGATTAAGAAGATGTATCAGCTAAAGCTCTCACACTCTCTATCAATAAAGAAAAATACATCTGCTCAATGATATGCACAGACCATGCTCTGATTTTAATACCTTGCTTTCAAGGAGAAAAATTATTTGTTAGAGGATAAAAAAATGTTACTTCAAGAAAGTATATCACAAAAATATTTTTAATTAAATAAATATGATTGTAAGAATGACAAGAGACAACAATAAGGGAGTCAAGTAAAGCTTATATAAGAAGTATCTTAATAAGGCTTGCAGCATACCAGAAAAAAGAACATAGTAGATTAAAACTACCATTAAAAAACAAAAGAAAGAAATCTGAACAGTTTCATAAAACCAAATGAGATCAATAAAACATTGAAAGAAATAAATAAATCAAAACATCATTTAGATTTATTGGGAAAAGCAGAACTCTAATAGAAGACAAAGTGTAGCAAACAAAATTATTTTGAAAATGAAAGTAAACCAGGAAAGCATATCATGTTAGGAAAGAGAAAGAAAAAAGGATGGTAACAGCAATAAACCTAATAAACTATTAGGTATAACATCAGAAATAACAGAAGAACTTGCAAATTTTAGGAACAAAGGTAATTTGGAAGTATATATCAGATCTTTAAAAATTATTTAAAATGATAAATTTTAAGCAAATTACTAACAATTCAAGATATGAAAAGGCAATAAAGAAAATTAAAATTAATAAAACTCTGTATGGTAAAAAATTAAAAGAATTAGCAGAACTACTGCTAAAGGCAATGAATCAAATAAAAAACAACTCCAAAGATTCAGGAAGAAGCATAGTTAACATTAATATACAAAGAAGGGAATAATCAGAAGAAATCTCAGTAATATAGACCAATTTCTTTACTACTGAAAATTCAATAACTACTCCACTAGTTGAACATATGAGGAAGTACATTTGATAAATTATACATATACATTACATTTCAAAATGAAAAAGAAAAGTAACAGCAAATTTATCACAAATGTACTATAATTTATCAAAATTAAGAAAAAACAATATCAGTAGTATTTTAATGTGGAAAAAAGCCTTTGATAATTTGGAATGATTTTTCTTTTAAACAAATTTTATTAATTTTACAAACAAAAAACAACAACACGACAACACATACATGTATAAAAAGCAGAAAGAAGAGAAAAAAGGGGCAGGAAGAAGGAAACAGAAAACAGAAAAAAATTAAAAACATTCTTATTTTCGATAGTTTGTGAGATCTTTTCTTCCCTTAATTTTACTGTATCTGCACACTTTGTCTTTACAAAAATGTGTACATCACTCATATAAATTCATCCTATTCTAACTATCCTATGATATAAAATGTATCTTTGTTCTAACCACTTATACTAATAATTCCAACTATTCTAATATATTGAAGTTTCTTTGTTTTTTAAAGCTAAAGTTAATCTATCAATTTCTGCGCAATTTGAATTTTTTTGGATGATCATCTCCTTTGTAGGTATGTGAGGATGCTTCCAACATTGAGCAAAAGTCAATCTGGCTGCTGTTAGTATATGTATTGTATTTTGTTCTTTTGATATTTGCTTATCAAAAATCCCTAAGGACTCTGGTTTATACTCGATCTGTTCTTTTGTGATATCTTCCAGCCAATTTCTAATTATCTTCCAGTATTTTTG